>OZ024909.1:64380052-64399924 GCA_964017125.1 Flabesymbios commensalis | reverse complement strand
ATATAGCTTAGTAAATGGAGCATTTGACACAATATACAAGCCGTTCAGCTGTATGTAAAATAATAATATAGATACCATGTTAAGTAAATGTAAAATTTGAATTACATATTTTACAATTTATTGTGTTATTTTTGTACATTATTTGTTATAGGCCTACATACTGGAACTGGCTAGCACCAAACCATGTCATAGCGCCAACGTCCCGTCACGTCGTAGCACTAATGTCCCGTCACGTCGTAGCGCTAACGTCACGTCATGTCGTAGCGCCAACGTTCCGTCACGTCGTAGTGCTAACGTCACGTGATGTCGTAACGCTAACGTCAAGTGATGTCGTAGCGCTGACGTCACGTGATGTCGCAGCGCTAACGTCACGTGATGTCGTAGCGCCAACGTCGTATTGTCATCTAGACAGGCAGGGTGGCGCGGTCTACAGGTCCACGTTTAGAACATCTACTTCACCTTCGTCGCATTTCTGCCACACATGGCATATTTTAAATAAAAATCGTCGAATAAGAAAATGTGTAATTCTTTACATCAAAGACCTTCTAGGGCCGGTGCAGGGAACCTGAGACCGAGATCGCTTTTGAGCTGGAACTGAGACCGAGACAAAATTCGGTTGCAAGAAAAAAATTGATGGCTGAGATGGTCTCACTGAGACCAAAATCCTGAGTCCAGCCCAAGGTGGTCTCAGGATCCTGAGAACAGGCTTATGCAAAATATCTGAGGTGAACAGACGTGTACAAGACAGAATTCGACCAATTTGAGCACGAATCGAATAATTTGGGACCGGGCCAACCCGTTGGAAATATTAAGTGGCACTCAAATCTTCCAGAGATATAGATTTTCACCTGAAACCATTCATCTTAGTTCATTTCAGATAATTATTATACTTGCGTCTTTTATAATAAATATTACATTTTTAAAAAATTCCTCACATCTCAACGTCAGGAGAAAATGAGAGTTAATTTTGTCGACGATGATGGCCATCTCGACCAATCCGAAGCCGACGATATATCGTGACTTGTACGAGAATACGGTCCCTGGGGCGTTAGGAGAGTTTAAACAAACACTTGACTTGGGAAGCTCTTACAATATTTTTTTCTGGATCACACAGGAAAGACGGTTGATCTCTGCACAAGATTCCGGATCAGTCCGTGGATTTGGGTACTCATCCAGAGTCTGTGTCACAACATCACTATGTCTGATCATGCGAGATCCAATTGCCGAGTTATCCCAACCAGCACTCTGTCTGATCATACGAGATCTAATTGCCGAGTTCTCCCAACCAACACATGTAGCCACATTGGACAGAAAACATATAGAATATACGCTCCACATCTTCATATTACTTCTCCTTATTGTTACGGTTGAAACATCCATATCACGGTGTATTCGGTGAATGATGTGGGGTACACCGGTATATAGGCCAGGTCTGGGGTGTTTTGTATCATCTGCATGGACTGTATGGAAAAGGTTCCACGTCACAATATAATGCGACGAATTCCCCGTGACACATTGGGATTTTTTCGTTACATCTTTAGAAAGAAGAGTTAATTTCCATCTGTACCTGGTCTTCTTCACTCAAGCGTGCCTACCGCGGTCAGAAAATCAACCAATTACATTCTAACAACAGTGATGGATTTAACCCTTACAGCGCTGAATTAATTTTGTATAAATCATCGGAACAAAAGGTCTTTTCAATTTGAAATCATCATAAATGTTTGAGTTAGCTCTTTCCGCTTCATTAGAATACCTATGTTATGGGTGTAAGGCCGTTATGAATAGTTTAATTATTTCGGTGCGGAGACCGTCTTTATACGTCAGAACCTGACGTCTACAGACGTCAGATTCTGACGTATAAAGACGGTCTCTGGCGGACGCTGAAAGGGTTAAGGTCAAATCCGGCTATCCAGTTCACTGAAATTTATGATTCACCGACCTTGAGACAAAATCACCGCCCCAGAAAATGGTGGAAAAATTGGTGAAAAACATATTGAATATGTATAAAGCAGCCGAAATATATCCCCCATGCATCATATACCAACGTCACGCTCACTTTGGAAAATTTTCAAACTGGGCACTTGAGCAACTATTACGCTATTTTGTCTGGGATCTAAACAAAACACGAAATAAGGGGAAATCAACAACATATCAATCCAACAAAAAGGTTTTTAGAGTAGTCTAAATTTAAACGCCTCTCTTGGCCTGAACAGTGTAGCTCTATCATATTTAAAAAAACGACGCCGGCCCAACATTGACTCAACATTACTTCAATGTCTCGTGTTTGCTGGTTAGCCAATGGCGGCGTCACGGTCTGTGTGACGGGGTCTCCGTGATGCAGGGAATTACCTGCCACCTCATTATTACTAGGAAAAATTCTACTTATGGATTCCCAGGGCATTCTCCGCATGCATATATTGATGCATATACATATCACATATTAGTAATGGCGACCTTTGACCTTTATTTATTATGGAATGACATTGAGGCGCCCGTGATCCTGAATAACAAGGACTTATGTACATAAGAAGATATATATATTCATCAATTCATCCATTATAATATAATGAATATTTGGGAACATCGGTCTTTTTCTTGGGACGCTATTCTCATGAGGATATGTGTCAATTCAAATAACATGATGGCAATTAACCCTTTAACCGCCAAATTATTCAATTTAAATTTTCACCCACTTGAAGTTGTGTCTCGCTGACGCGATCCACAACTTCAAGTGAGTGAAAATTATTCAGATTTGACAAAATGGAGGTCAACTCTTTTCAAATCTTGCTGGTTGATGTCACATTTTATCTTTAACATATTTAAAATGTAGTGCTGATAAAAAAACCCCGAATATATGCGGCACCGGCGGTTAAGGGGTTTAAATATATCAATGGTTTGTTAATTATTATGTTGTGGTATTATGTCAATAAGAAACTCTTTAAAGCGTCGCCAATTCCAGATTTAAACGGCTAGTGACATGAATTAATACGAATATAATCGCGCTTAGCGACGTAAGGGTTACAATAGCATGTTGTAATAAACCATGTATTTGGAGGACATCGGATGACTTAACCCTTTCAGTGCGGGGACCGTCTTTATGCGTCAGAGTCTGACGTCTGTAGACGTCAGACTCTGACGTCTAAAGTCAGCCCCTGCATTGTTGGTGTAACCCTTACAGCGCTGAAATAATTATACAAACCATGGAGACCAAAGGGTTATTTTCAATTTAAAATCGTTATAAATATCTTAGTTAGGAGGGGTCCTGCGCATGCGTGGAGTTGTGGACATCTTGTTTGAGAATCTCTCAGAATCTTGACATTTATCTACGATTTCATCAAGTTTTAGATTTTGATTTTACTTTTTAAGAGTATAATCAAGTAGCGTGGTGTTCAGGGCGCAGTTTGATCTGCGTATTAAGATTCAAAACCTAGAAGTTTTAAACTTCTGAGGTTTTTCTTTGCTGTTTTTTTTTCTCAGTCAATTATTTTTTGCGGGAAAACTGCTTCCATCCGGGTTTTTCCGTTGCTTATTACACGATCGCTGGCTATTTTCAGCGATTCCACTTCCAAATATCTGGTCGCATTTCCCCTGTAGAGTTAATTATTAGTCTGTTGTGCCTTTTCTCTTACATGTCTTAATTTAAGTATGAATTTATAGTGATCTGCAGTAAAGTTTGATGATTTTAGGCCTAGATCTGAAAGTTAGTCTTAGAAGTTAGAGGTAAATTTTGACTGTCCATCTCTATCACTGTATCAGTATTAATATCATGGAAAGTCAGACTGTGTCTGCACAACAGCAAAGACACCATGTTTTTGTTTTGGGGCATAGTTATGTCTCAAGGTTGAACAACTATGTAAACACAAATGTGAATGGTGGTCTTGGGGATTTAGGTGATGTACACCTGGTAGGTATCCCTGGAGCGAATGTACCACGTATTTGGGATAATGTCAGGCTCAATCCCATTTTAACTAATCTCCATAACTCCTTTGTTATCCTTCAAATTGGTGGGAATGATCTGGATGCCATAAATGTGCATCCAGTTGAACTGGCTAATGAAATATTGAATTTAGCACGCAGATTAATGAGTGAAAAAGGTGTCAAGACTGTTCATGTATGCCAACTGTTATACAGACGTCAGGCCGTTTCTTCACGATTCATTTTGAGAGCTGGATACAACTCTCTGGTGGATTGTGTAAATAGGGAACTAGAGTTTCTATGTCAATTTTTTCCAAAAATAATTTTTTGGAAGCACAAAAAAATGTCTACAAATTGGCACCTAATGTTAAATCACGATGGAACCCATTTAAACGACTTTGGTTCCAAGAAATATTATAGATCAATCCGTGGAGCTGTCATTCAGGCAATAAAAGGCTAATTTGATATTTTACTGACATTTATTGTATAAATTAGTTAAAAAAGGACTTTGCAATGGGCTGAGTTCTTTAGGCAGGTTCTTTCACTCGTCAGACATGTGATATTTAAAAGGTTAATTTGATATTTTACTGACGTTGCTAATTTGATATTTTACTGACATTTATTGTATAAATTAGTAAAAAAAAAGGACTTTGCAATGGGCTGAGTTCCTTAAGCAGGTTCTTTCACCCGTCAGACATGTGATATTTAAAAGGTTAATTTGATATTTTACTGACGTTCTTTATACAATAAACGGTTTATTGTATAAAGAAGTGAAAAAGGACTTTGCAATGGGCTGAGTTCTCTAGGCAGGATTTTTCACCCGTCAGACATGTGATATTTTCACACATCAGACAATTGATGTCGCAAGCTTTGTTCACTTGAGCACACACATCGGTGTCAAAGTTGTTGATTTTTACATGCCACACCATATAGTTTTAAATTGTTAATATGTATGTTGCTGGGATCGTAAAGGTGTTAGGTTATAAGTTAATGTTGTTTCTGAATCATAAGGTTCTGTATGATTATCCTTTATGGTTATTAGTTTATCTACCACACATATTAAGTCATAAGCTTTGATCACTTGAGCACACACATCGGTGTCAAAGTTGATGACTCAGAATTAATGTCAATTGATGTATATAGTTTGTATATAGTTTGTTAATAATTAGTTGTTTTGGAATGATAACGGTTTTGCAATTTTATTATTATATCTGTAATACATAGACTACTCAGTAGCAAACTTTGTTAACTTGAGCACATACATTGGTGTCAAAGTTGTTAATCCTCACATGTTACATAAGGTCGTTCAATGGTCTGTATATAGTTGAAAAGTTCTAACGGTTTTTGAATCATATAGGTTTTTGTATGGATCATATGATAAGGAGTGACATAATACGATAAAGGGTGACATAATGTGTAGCATATTTTCCAACTGGAAGTATTTTAATCTTCAGGGAAACTTGACCTGCCCAGGGTCATTTGACAGATCCTGTGATAGTATATAATATGAAAGATTAGTAGTAGAGTCAACAAGTCAGACAACAGCAAAAGAGAGTCATAGAAATTTAATAATCATACCAAAAGAAACTGCAAGGGGTGCTTTGGCAGAATGATAATGCAACATCTTTGAATTGGCAGGATATTAATGTAAATAAACTTGACCTGGACTACAAGAGAAAGGTGTATCTAGATCAAGTTCGACAGCATCAAAAATAACATTTTCTTATTTGCAAGGAAAAGGGGTATATCAACTTTGACAGCATCAAAGAATAACATTTTATTTTAATGGAATTAAACTTGACCTCGGATCATCTGACAGATCCCATGATAGTACAAATTATGTGAGTAGATGTACATCCGAGTCGATCAACTGAGATACAAGAGGATGCACAAAGTTAAAGACGAAAGGGAGTTGTGGAGTCTCATCTTCTTTAATGTAATTAAAAATTTCAGTGTAATTTTAACGTAATTAAAACTTGACCTGGGATCATTTGACAGGTCTTATGATAATAAAAACATGAGAGCTAAGACAACGGAGTCAACCATCTGAGCAGCTGAGCAACAGATTTTAATGTAATTAAAATTTGACCTGGGATCATTTGACAGGTCTTATGATAGTACAAATATGAGAGTTAAGACAACGGAGTCAACCAACTTAGCAGCTGAACAACAGATTTTAATGTAATTAAAACTTGACCTGAGATTATTTGACAGGTCTTATGATAGTACAAATATGGGAGCAAAAACAACAGAGTAAATCACCTGAGCAACTGAACAACAGAGTTAATCAAATGAGATACAACAGGATTAAAATTTTCAGCGTAATTTTAATGTAATTAAATATTGACCTGGGATCACTTGACAGGTCTTAGGCTAAAACAAATGTGAGAGCAAAACAACAGCGTCAATCATCTGAGATACAACAGGATGCACAAAGATTAAACAACAGAATGCACACAGATTAGAATGAATTGTGAAAGGATGGTTTCGCCGAAGGGGTGGCGGGGGGGCGTGGTGGCTGTGCTCCATCCTATTCTGTGGATAGCTGCTTGCAGCGGTCTAATGGTGTGGGGTGGGTGAAGTGCTGTCCTATCATGTCTTCTTGTCTTCTTCTGGTGTGTACTGTCTCACAATCTAATCTGTAATTTAACTCGACCTGGGATCATTTGACAGGTCTTATGCTATGGATAGTATGAAGCATGCGGGATGAACAAAACTCAAGAGTCAACAAATCAGTGGAGTCCCATCTTCTTTAATGTAATTTAAAATTTCGGTGTAATTTTTAACGTAATTAAAACTTGACCTGGGATCATTTGACAGGTCTTATGATAATAAAAATATGAGAGCTAAGACAACGGAGTCAATCGTCTGAGCAGCTGAGCAACAGATTTTAATGTAATTAAATTCGACCTGGGATCATTTGACAGGTCTTATGATAGTACAAATATGAGAGTTAAGACAACGGAGTCAACCAACTTAGCAGCTGAACAACAGATTTTAATATAATTAAAACTTGACCTGAGATTATTTGACAGGTCTTATGATAGTACAAATATGGGAGCAAAAACAACAGAGTAAATCATCTGAGCAACTGAACAACAGAGTTAATCAAATGAGATACAACGGGATTAAAATTTTCAGTGTAATTTTAATGTAATTAAATATTGACCTGGGATCACTTGACAGGTCTTAGGCTAAAACAAATGTGAGAGCAAAACAACAGCGTCAATCATCTGAGATACAACAGGATGCACATAGATTAAACAACAGGATGCACACAGATTAGAATGAATTGTAAAAGGATGGTTTCGCCGAGAGGGTGGCGGGGGGGCGTGGTGGCTGTGCTCCATCCTATTCTGTGGATAGCTGCTTGCAGCGGTCTAATGGGGTGGGGTGGGTCGAAGTGCTGTCCTATCATGTCTTCTTGTCTTCTTCTGGTATGTACTGTCTCACAATCTAATCTGTAAGTAAACTCGACCTGGGATCATTTGACAGGTCTTATGCTATGGATAGTATAAAGCATGCGGGATGAACAAAACTCAAGAGTCAACAAATCAGTGGAGTCTCATCTTCTTTAATGTAATTAAAAATTTTGGTGTAATTTTTTAAGTAATTAAAACTTGACCTGGGATCATTTGACAGGTCTTGTGATAATAAAAATATGAGAGCTAAGACAACGGAGTCAACCATCTGAGCAGCTGAGCAACAGATTTTAATGTAATTAAAATTTGACCTGGGATCATTTGACAGGTCTTATGATAGTACAAATATGGGAGCAAAAACAACAGAGTAAATCATCTGAGCAACTGAACAACAGAGTTAATCAAATGAGATACAACAGGATTAAAATTTTCAGTGTAATTTTAATGTAATTAAATATCGACCTGGGATCACTTGACAGGTCTTAGGCTAAAACAAATGTGAGAGCAAAACAACTGCCTCAATCATCTGAGATACAACAGGATGCACAAAGATTAAACAACAGGATGCACAAAGATTTAAATGAGTTGTGGAAGGATGGTTTCGCCGAGGGGGTGGCGGGGGGGCGTGGTGGCTGTGCTCCATCTTATTCTGTGGATAGCTGCTTGCAGTGGTCTAATGGGGTGTGGTGGGTCGAAGTGCTGTCCTATCATGTCTTCTTGTCTTCTTCTGGTATGTACTGTCTCACAATCTCATCTGCATGATTATCAACATTTTGCCGACTTGGGGACCGTGATGGTCTGGTGCGGATTGGACGGGGGGGAGTGGCGGTCTCTCTGTGGGTCGTCTTTTTCTCAAGTTCGATTAACACTACCTGTTGCGGTTAGCCCTGAACCAGTCCCTGACACTTTCAGGTGGCTTTAGCCAGGCAACGGCTCTGCTAGCAATAGCAGCTGCTGATTACAAAAATGAAAAAAAAAAAAAAAGCTGTTTCCGTTCCATTTGAATACCTATGCTATGGGTCTACGACCATTACAAATATTTTTACTCTTGCAGTCCTGGGATCTTCTTTAGACGTCACCCATCAAGCACGACACGTTATGTCAATGCTGGCCTAATGTTGGCCCACCGTCTACGACGTTGGGCCAACAGTAGACCAGCATTGGTATAGCGTGTCGTGTTAGCTGGGCAGAGTCTGACGTTTACAGACGTTATTTAATGTTGACTAAAGTCGATGCCCACGCTGTAAGGGGTAATGTGTACCGACATTAAACCAACATCGGGTCAATGTCTTTTGCTTGCTGGATGATGTCCAGATTACCATTTTTACTTATGAGTTACTTGTCAGAGCAATAATTATTTCACAACGCATGAAGAAATTTATTACAGATATGGATGCGGTTCTCGAAACGTATGTTTTATTATGAACAGTTCCGTAAATTTGTTAACGCATAGACAATGACCGCATACACCCTTCTGATGGACGTCAAATTATAGGGTGTGGTCAGTCATCGATTAGGCTGCTATGCTGTAAATGGTGTAAATTTTGGCCGCGTTTTAATTTTATTCAGTTTCGCTATCATATAGGCCTAATCCCACTTGTACAGGATACGTAAGAGGAATGAAAATTTAAAGTAAGCCCTGAAATATATTAAGCGAAATATTAAAGCGACACAATCAGTCCATAATCATCATTTTTATTTTGACTCCTTCGTATGTCCATAATATATCAGCATGTCCATCAATTAGAATTGCATTTTTTCAATTTTGTGTTGCGCATTTACCAGCGTACCAAAATTTAAAAGATTTCCACATTTGTAGTCTTGGACATGCTCACATATAATGGACATATCAAGAAGCGATTTTGGCTTTTTGATGATTTTTGGCCTGATTGTGTCGCTTTAAACGAAGGCCTTGAAATTATTATGTGTTATATTATTATACTGTTGTATTACAATGTTATATATTATTAAAGGTATCGTGCATTTTCTCCGTAGAAATTACCAGATTTACTCCATCAACAGCCGACCACACCCCATCTGTTAAGGTTGATCAAGTAGCTGGAGGTTGGTTGAGCAGTGAATTAATTGGGCCAAATGTTGAGTCATCGTCACCAGGTTAAATATTACAGTAAAACCCGTAAATACCGTTATGGCTTGGGGCAAAGTTTTATTCTGGTTTGGACAGATTCCGGAGTTTTTGCTTTTGGAGAGGAACAACCAGCTATAAGTACAATCGACATGCTGGTTATAATTCAAGGTGTATCATCGTTACGTTTACAAATGATAGGTGGATATATGCAAATAAATTGATATAATAAAAGAAACAATTTTTTTCTGAAGATGGTTTCTTATACTAAAATAATCAGCACATATTAAAGCATGATTCATATAATAGCCCTACACATAATACAGCTAGTATACATTGTAAAACAAGTAGTGAGTATACATATTGTGCCCGTGATAAATTATACATGTATTTACAGTTTTTAAAAATCTGTGAGACACGATTGTTTTTTGCACATATTTTTCCTCTGTCATGTGAATCAGCTCTTGCACTGACTCTAGATAGTCTGTGTCTGTGCTTAAAGAAAAATCTCTGACGCGATTCAGCATCTCTTACTTTTGCTGGTGATTTAACTGCATGTGGTTTGTCGTCATCAATGGTTTGGTCATCTTCTTATGGAGGTTCTGCTTCATTTGGGTCTTTTTGTTTGACCTGATTTACCATCTGTCACATATTCCACACACGGAGCGCATTTGTCATTTTATAAACATTGCTTACTTAGCCCATAATCTAAAATAACATGACGTCCTTGTAATCGTGCAGGGGGCCCTGGTGCAGTGGTTAAAACTGCCTGCTTGGAAAGTCGGTGGTCGCGGGTTCGAGCCCCACTCTGGCATCCTACTCACTCGCAAATATTCAATATTGTGGGGAGCTTCCGAGAAGTAGCAAGCTCGGCCTCAGACCGCCAAAGTTTGAGTTTCGAATCCTGTGTCTGGAGGGCAGTGTCATCTCATTCAGCTCACCATCCTCGAGAGGTTCTTCTGGCCCAGTTTAGCCTATAATTATGTGCACAAAGGTGGCCTAAAACCCCATTTATTTTATTTCATTTCAGACGCGGAGCACATTTGTTACCAACGGCATCAGCTAGTTCAACCCTTACAGCGCGATGATTGACTTTAATCGTCAGAATCTGACGTCTGTAGACGTCAGATTCTGACGACTAAAATCAATCTCCGCACTGTAAGAGTAAACATATTTCTAATGGCCGTAGACCCATAACATAGGTATTTATATGAATTGGAAAGAGCTAACTAAGATATTTATGATGATTTCAAGGTTTAGAAAAACCCTTTGGTTGCGATGTTTTTTACAAATTAACTCAGCGCTTTAAGGGTTAAGTATCAAAGCAAAAGGAAGGCTATGTTTTCGTTACGGAGTTCATCATATTGCAGCAGTTTTATTTTCTTAACTGTTTTATTTTTTGACAACACTCGTTTGTTTGGTTACTTTTATTTTTAGAAAGTATGACACTGGATTAAATGCTCCAATACTGCATAATTATGGCATTTATTAAAATAAATTAATGCCTTGACTGTTAACTACAAACCCTACAAATTAACAGTGCTTTTAATGATAATTCACACTAACTAGGAAATGAATCAGACACAGAAAATATTGGTGCATGACAACACATGATTATGAGTGTGTTCCATTTGCCACACAATTCAAAAGAAATGAAATGTATTCATGATAATATGTTCATTCACCAGGTGGCGGCCTAAGCAAATCATGAATAAATTAAATGCTAATTATAAGTACTGTGATATTTAAATTGATGTACATTATCATTGACTTGTATCAATCTGAATACAAGCATGTACAACAATACATCTCTAACCTTTTGGGTACGAGGAGAGATTTTAGCCCTTACAGTGCGGGGATCGACTTTAGTCGTCAGAATCTGACGTCTGTAGACGTCAGATTCTGACGACTAAAGTCGATCTCCGCACTGTAAGAGTAAAAAATATTTGTAATGGTCGTAGACCCATAACATAGGTATTTAAATGTATCAGAAAGAGCTAACAAAAACATTTATAATAATTTCAGATTGAAAAAAAAAACTATTGGTCTTCTTGGTTTATACAAAAATTATCAGCGCTTCAAGGGTTAACTCTTGTGAAATGCGTTTGTTAATATTTTTCATTCATTTGAAGTTGGAATTGCTAACGCAATTTACAGCTATTTTCAACTTCAAATGACGAAATATTTGTATTTATGATAAATAGACGCCTCCCAGAGCTCAATCCTTCCAGCGCGGGAATCGACTTCAGACGTCAGGTTCAGACGTCTAAATTTCATATAGTTTACTCATTTGAAACCGGTAATTACGTTGGCAGTGCCAGCTTCAAAAGAGCATTGACAAATTGAATGGTTGACTTGATGGTTTCGAAGTCTATCCAAATGTAAAAAATAACAGAATGACGGGTAGGAATAAGCTGGATTTTTCGCGTGATCGACGGATGTTATCCTTAATTGTTTACATGTATAATTTGACTAGCGGACCAACTTCTCGAGAGCAGAAAAGGGAATCTATGAATATTTGTAAGGTGTTATATTGTAAAGTAAGCATACATACATGTACTATTCATGAATATATTTGCATGCTATTATAAGGGATATTGTACGACACACAGTATCTAGAACCTTTCACATCGAATGATGACAACTTTAACTAACCACTGCAGCGACATATCGGTAGACGTCAGATTATGACGTCTAATGTCGATCCCCGCACTGTAAAAAAGATTTATAATGGTTGTATATACCCTTAACATAGGTATTCAAATGAAGCAGAAAGAGCTAACTAAGATATTTATGGTTATCTCGAAAACACCCTTTGGTCTCATGTTTTATACGAAAGTATTTCAGTGCTTTAAGGGTTACCCCTTATAACGCTGAAATAGTTTTATATAAACCAAGGGACCACAGGGTCTTTTTTATTTTAAAATCATCATAAATGTCTTAGTTTGCTCTTTCTGCTTCATTTGAATACCTATGTTATGATGGCTCTACGGCCATTATAAATAGTTTTACTCTAGCAGTGCGGGGATCGATTTTAGTCGTCAGAATCTGACGTCTACAGTCGTCAGATTCTGACGACTAAAGTCGATCCCCGCACTGTACAGGTTAACCCTTATAACGCTGAAATATTTTATATAAACCAAGGGACCACAAAGTCTTTTTCAATTTAAAATCACCATAACTGTCTTAGTTAGCTCTTTCAGCTTCATTTGAATAACTATGTTATGATGGGTCTACGGCCATTAGAAATATTTTAATTCTTTCAGTGCGGGGATCGAGCTTAGACGTCAGATTCTGAGTCTAATGTCAGTCCTCGGGTTGAAAGGGTTAAAATGACTCCAGGTGTGCACTAACTGTGCAAAGTCGCTTGATAATTGGCTTTTCTGTAATTTTAGGTATACCTCTCTATTCATCCTGATGGTAATGTGCTATACCAGGTGTGTCACGAATAAGCAAAAAGCAGCCTGTCAGCGGACGCAATCATGGTGTCAGCTTACTTAATAAACCCGACCAAATTAGCTGTGTAATCCCATTACCTATTACAGTTGATATACCACGCACAAAAATGATCTTATCGCACTAATTATACGCAGGTCTTGTTTACATTTTGTTATGTTAAATTGGATTTATTATCTCAATTGTCACATCGACACATAGATTTTACATGTTTAAAACAGCAGGTGAATGGAATTAAAATGAGTATAAATTAGCGTATTTTTGTTTTATCAAAATTAGGCTGAAATCATCCACTAAAATGTATAATTTCATTATTAGACTATTACGGCTAATAGAAAAACAGAAACCTGATATTTCATTTCTTATCTAGAGAGTCATTGAACTCATGTGCATTTTATTTCATATTAAATATCATATATAATAATAATTACATTAATACGTCAATGTTTAATACTGTGTTGGTTATTAAATTTCGGTTTTTAATAAGAATGAGACAAAAACATAATTTTGTGCCTGGAACATTATTTTTGTGATATTTCTAATACCGGTAATCTGTTGTTCTGATCAAATAGAGGTGATAATTGAAAGATAAATGTTTTTACAATAGAAACGTCATACATCCTAACCATGCTAGCTGCAGATGAACATTTAGAATAGTAAAATCTATTAAATGTATATCAAGACAGGTCACTTAGTAGCGGGAACGTGTCAACAATGATAAACGATAACTTATAAACGTATAGAACTATGAAAGTAGCTGACGTCCTAACTATATATAGATATCAACAACAATAACGTTTTATGATCGTATATGCCTAGAATAATACTAATAATATTAATAATAAATTTTATTCAGCCTTCCAAAGAAGAGAACAATACATACATACAATTATTTCAGTTATAAAATAACAGCATTGATAACAGTATTAAAACGACTTGAGCAGCAAGCTTAAAATATACCGGTCATACGGATTGCGGCTAAGCAGTACTTGCCTAACACTATCACATAATCCGTCTTCCGGCGTAGTGGATGATTTGATGGAAACTTGTACATTGTGAGCATATTACGTATCTAAAATATACTTAAAGAGCGATACATTGTGTTTACTGCATATAGTTCTCACCCTGGCTATCAGATCAGTATGATTACGTAATTGATCACAGAAATGTTTCTTTAATAAATAACAGTAAAATGTCGTGGCACGTGAAGAGTTAGAAAATATAGCACTTATCAATTTCAATGAGCTGGTTTCAATAACATTGTCAATTTCTGAGACATTTAGTGCCTTTAAAATCGATGAACTTCTACAAAATTTGTGAATTCCTATCCCTGCCATGAGGAGTCTGCTTTGTATTTTTTCCATTTTTTCAAGGTCGCCTGCTGAAATGTAAATGCAATTGATACCGTAGGTTAAGATAGGACGTATCGCCGCCTTCCATATATAACTAAGGGCATCAACGTCGGCTACTGTGTTGTTGAAACCAGCTCCCTGCAAAGCAAAATATGCTCTTCTACATGCAACTATTCTTTTGTCAACATGTTCATGAGGTTTACAGTGTGATAACGTCACACCCAAATAGTTAACACTATTGGTCTGTACAAGATTTGTGCCACCCAGTCTCCATTCAGGTGGTGGATCTAAAGAACATATACCAAATATCTAACCTTTTAACTGTATAATATAATAATGTACTTAGGCCTATATCATTCCGTATTCATGCGGAATAATATAGGCCTATGTACATTATTACTGCGTAGTGCACTCAAGATATCTGTTTCATTCGCCAATCTAAAAATATTTGTCATGCTGCAATAAATTCATATGTCACACCAGATACGAGACATTGACCCAATGCTGGTTTGATGTTGATCTACCGTCTATTTTTTCAGTATAGTATGATCAGCGTTTAGTGTTGGCTTGTGTGTGTGTGGGGGGGGGGGGGGGAGGGGGTGTTATTCATATTTTATTACTGACTTCATGTCACCATTCCTTCTTCACATCATGCAGGGAATGTCGACTTATCTGACGAAAATGTAGCCGACTTTTGATTAAAAAAACATGTAGGCCTCTATTAATGATCTGCCGCTGTCTCCCAGTAAACAAGTGTTGGGGCAATGTTGGCTTGATGTTGAGCCAGACAGTATACCAGCATTAAGCCAACATCGGGTTAATGCCTCGTTTCAGCTAGGTACATGTATGTTCAGTACAGAGTGAGTAAGTATTATTTACGTCGCTTTCTACACATTGTCATTGCAGTTAACCCTTGTCATGCTAAGGTGTTTTTTTAATTACCCACTTGAAGTTGTGTCTCGCTACCGCGATCCACAGCTTCAAGTGGCTAAAAATTACTCATATTTGTTTGATTTAAGCACAATTATTTGCAAATCTTGATGTTTAGACACACATTTCGTTCCCGATATCAGTGATTTGATCGACTATCAAGCTGAGTTAAAAACAACAATAGTCGTAATCAGCGAGATGAGGGTTAATAGATTTTACATGATGTGAAAACATAGCGTTTGACATCAAAATATATTTGTGACTGGTTTCGTGGTTATGCACATCATATGCAAATGCGTGACATATGATTTTAGTGCACACGAGTTTTTAACAAGTTCAACTTTTGGTACCTCGAGACTAGGCATAATTTTGGCCATACCCATAATGAAAACTCGCATAATATATTTCGAATTTGGGTACAAATCTTGTTAAATGATCGCGTAGGTACGTCCCCCGCTCTGGCATTTAAGTTTCAAAGAAACCAAATGTTTCTTTCTGCTCCCTCGTAAATCGACAGTGACCGAAAGATAGCGAGCTCGGCCTCAGACAGCCACAGTGTCATCTGATTCGTATCACTATCATCGGGAGGTTCTCCTGGCCCTTGGGGGGGGGGGGGGAGGATTTTTGTTTCTTTACGTGTTCCAGACTCGTTGTCCCGGTCTCAATACGAATAAATACTGTATATGCGCATCTCATTTGAGATTTTTTAAATCTAGTTATGATCGTTTAAAAAAATTACGCAATTTCCAGCAGCCTTGGAGGTAAATATTACAGATTTGTCATTTTGATACCATTTTATTTTGATTTGGGACCGTGATGATTTCTTCTTCCGAAAACCGAAATCAGAAAATATATACACGTACATGACATGTAGGCCTAATCACTGAGCTGACAGTACCATATAGCATGCACTGCATTCAGTAGATGTTAGCCTAGTGTTGTTGGTTTTTCAGATAGTTTATATGTTAACTGGGCCAACGTCAAAACAACATTAGGTCAACGTCTTGTGCTTGTTGGCGAACTGAAGGCTGACGCATGAATACTTTAATTCTGATATTGTTGTGGGGGGGGGGGGGGTTGAATTGGGGTATGTACTCATCGTACCCCTCAGCCACGGTGACACACTCTGCGTCGCATCCTCAATCAACATATATTGTCCCCTTAGATATGAAAGGGTGTATCTGCGACTTTGTAAAGTGGCAGATACACCCTTTCATATCCAAGGGAACGAAAAAATGCTATCTACAGTGTTTTATCAGATATAATTAACCCTTAAAGCGCTAAATTAAATAATTTAAATTTTCACCCACTTAAAGTTGTGTCTCGCTAACGATAACAATAAGTGAAAAAATTTCAAATTTCGATGTTTAAACGCTTATTTCGTTGCCAATAACAGTGATTTTATCAGCTAATAAAACAAATTAAAACGACTATAGACGTGCTTAGCGCTTTAAGATTTAACCATCACCATTATCCTCTTGTTGGTATTTGGTCAAATACTTGCTACAGTAACTAAAATAAAAAGAATAGTGTAAAAAATATTTATTACACGCGCAATGTTGAAAATTTAACGTAATTGATGGCACATATTAAAAAATAAAAAATGTACCTACACCTGATATATAATTTTATGTATATTATAGTCTTTGTACTTAAACATTTTTGTGTTGTGCACCTGCTGGGCGTGAGTACTCCCATGTAGTACTTCTGCTACTATAATAGCGTATTTGGCGTGAGGCGACACGTGATTGAAAGACCTCATCGCCAGAATGTATCTATACTAGTATACTGTGAAGTGACGCTGCAAGCGTATGGCATCCCAGCAAACACGAGACGCTCACCCAATGTCGGGGCAATGTTGGCCCACCGTCGCAGCATTCGCCCGACATTGGGTGAACGTTTCGTGTTTGCTGGGATACTAGAGGTTTGAACATGGTGAGCCCACCGTACCATGTATGTATGTTATATTTTGAATGAAATGAGTCGATTATAAAACAGTAATATTATATGGCAACTCAGACGTTTCGAGCTTTCGTTTGATAGTATTGTACTTCATAAATCAGGTCATTTGTATTCACATTGAGGTGGGGATTGCGACAATACAATACAATACAATACAATACAATACAATACAATACAATACAATACAATACAATACAATACAATACAATACAATACAATACAATACAATACAATACAATACAATACAATACAATACAATACAATACAATACAATACAATACAATACAATACAATACAATACAATACAATACAATACGATACGATACGATACGATACGATACGATACGATACGATACGATACGATACGATAACGCGCTACGACCCATTGTTTGAGTAATAATATTGTTAGACGCTTATGGTGACAAACTACAGCTTCTTAAAGCACACTATAATGGAGAATATTCAATAATGGCATATATAAAGTATATCATAATACTCTCAGTTGCGAAAACGTGACGTAAACATTTTTCAAGAATAGATTACATCTATTTTTTTAAAGAATTTGGTCTAATAAAAAAAAAAAATCCTCCATAATAGCTGTGAAGACGATGATTGACATTGTGTTACACTAGTGTGCAAATTTCTTTTAATGTGATATATTACATGACCTCAGCCAAAAACGACACCTTTTTCATTATGTTTAGTAGTGTTTTGTATTCAAATTAAACATAGGGGTCAAGAATCAACACGCAATTCCCACGGAGCCACATTTACTGACATAATATTATGACCCTTAAAATATTATTCACAGTGGTGGTCACTCATCTCAACACAAATTAAGTTGGTATAAAATTCAGTTTCGCCTTCTAGATTCCTCACACTAACGATGACAATCCCGGCAGACAGGAGACGTTAATCCAATGCTGGTTTAATGTTGGCCCACCTTCTGCGACGTTGGCCCAACATTAAACGAGCATTGTTTCAAAGTCTCATGTTTCCCAGAATGATGTTTATACGTCGTCCCAGAAAACACGAGAAGTAACTAAGACATTTATGAATAAACCCTTTTTCAAATTGAGTAAACCCCTTTGCCTCTATGATTTATGCAAAAATAATTCAGCGCTGCAAGGAGTACTAACATTTGATGTGCAGCAATTACACTCACTCATGCAATTCTGACTGGAGAGCTTAGAACAGAAACCAATTTAGAGTGTAGAATAGTCTACCCCTGACCTGGCGAATTGAAGAGTGACACCAACACCAATCACCAACCGTCAATCGGCTGTTATGTAAGTAAGGGGTAAAACACCAGCAAGCAAGAGATGTTGACCTCATGTTGTTTTGGTGTTGGGCCGACGTGTACGACAGTGGAGCAACAGTAAAACAACATTGGGCCACAGTGCTAGGATCATTTGCAACTATCTCCTTTTGAATTCAGAAACGCATTCAACATATCGGTAAAAATACGGATAACTGATTGACAAAATGCTGAAACTGGTAGATGACTCCTGGCAAATTGAAGCTGGTAGAATAGGGTGTTATGTCCTCTAAAAGATATGTTACATCAGGTCGTGTAGTGTTATTTAGGTATGAGGACGAGATCACAAAGAAGGGTGGCAAACCTGGTTTTACGCTCGTTTTTTCCCGTCACAGCGCGATCAGATAAGCCACAACTGACTGGCTAGTTTATTATCGCCAGGTCGGTGTTTGACAGCTCCTACCCATAGATCCGAACCCTAAGCGTAGGCCCAGCGTTCCCGCAATGCTGAGCCAATGTGTAAGATACTAGTCGACCTTGAGCCAAGTTGTCCCGCAATCCCCAGTTTCCAGGCAGCCGAGTGATTTACTGGTAGAAAAAATAGAAGGTGATGGATTGTGTCTTTCTGAAAAGCCGTAGCTCATTTTTGCTGCCTGAATACAACATTAAAATATCTGAGGCGCCCCCGTAAATGACTATAATTAGCCGCACTTCACAGAAAACTGTCTCCGTTTCAATCCCAAGTCTACACAGTCATTCAAAATAAACAACTCGTTTCTGTTTGTTTCAAGATGACCATTATACTCAATCTAAAGACGTTTTCAGTTTCTTGAATCCGGTATAATTGTTTAGATTATTTAATTGCAATTCGTACCGTCACTGCTATTGTTTATAAAATATTACAATTTTGCAAAAATAGAATTGTTGTGAAACGTTGCATAGCGGTGATATCGTGGGTTGTTTCTGTCAATGTACCGTATACGTAATCTGATAATATCACAGAAAGTGATCTACAACCAGTTTTGCAGTCAGCTTACTGTTCAAAATCACATGAACAATATGACCAATAAAGGGTGCTTATGTTATACACTCATAAAAATAATTAGAACACAACCATTGGTATTAGGAGTTCTTGTTTACGAAAATAAGCACGTCTATGAAAACAAACAAATACAATATTTGTCTACAAAAATTAATCAATGTTCGTGATAATTTGTAATATCTTTGTTCAAATTTGAATTTAGCACTCAGAACTACTATCTTCAAAATTATAAAGAGTTTTAGTTTTTCATAAACATTCCCTATTGTGTTTTCATATCTATATCGAAGTCTACTGATATTTATTTGTTTTTAATCTTATTTATCAGCATGCTTAATCGCAGTTATTGTGAATGAAATAACTGTTTAAACATTCAAACTTGCACATAGTTGGTATCAAATTAAACAAACCCACTTCAAGTTGTGTTGCAAGACACTTTGAATGAGTGGATG
>OZ024909.1:64335052-64377552 GCA_964017125.1 Flabesymbios commensalis | reverse complement strand
TAGTATTGTCGTCTGTATTATCCACCAATCACTGATGCACGGTTAAGTATTTATATCATTGATTGATGTGCAAACTGAGGTGGCCTACAACCCCATTCATTCATTCATTCATTCATTCATTCATTTATTCATTCATTCATTCATTCATTCATTCATTCATTCATTCATTCATTCATTCATTCATTCATTCATTCATTCGTTCATTCATTCATTCATTCATTCATTCATTCATTCATTCATTTATTCATTCATCCATCATTCATTCATTCATTCATTCATTCATTCATTCATTCATTCATTTATTCATTCATTCATTCATTCATTTACTAATTCTCTCATTCATTCATCCATTCATTCATTTTTTTTCATTCATTCATTCATCCATTCATCCATTAATTCATTCATTTATTCATTCATTCATTCATTCATTCATTCATTCATTCATTCATTCATTCATTCATTCATTATTACGCTACTGTTTCTGTCACTATTTCAGCCTATGCTTTTGATGATACAGGGCCTGTATTTTATGGACCATCGCACTAATCATCTTACAATTAAGATTGCATTAAATTTATCTCATTTCCATTAGAAAAGTTCAGATTTATCTTAACTTTTCTAATGAAAATGACAGAAAGTTAAGATAATCTTTATTTTAACACCCTTAGTTGGATAGGTGCCTGATCTTTTTTTCCAGAGTGGTATTTCTTGGAGGCCTATCAGGCGCGCTGTTTAATTTTTCAGTAAGACACCGTATACCGTGTGGGTATAGCAATGTCAATGGTAACAATACTATAGTAGGTTTATTATGTCTCTATTGTTACAATAGAGACATAAAATAACCAAAAAATATGCTGTTATTTTGATTCGATACCGACAAACTATGTTTATTATACATACATTATGTAATTAATCAATTGCTTAATATTTTTGTCATTGTCTGTTAAAGAAAATAACATTCCTATTTACACACAAAAAAGATAAGTTTGAATGTCTGAGATAGTTTTGATGTGAATCTAAACTTCATAAAGAAAAAAACCTGCATATTTTGTTTAAATATTCTCCGGGTAGTTATATTCTACTGCCAATTATAGTGATTGTACTGATCAAAATTCACGCGATGGAATGTTCTGAAATCTATCTTATCGTACTGATACTAAATGAAGAAAAACGATATTCATTTCAAAAAGTAATTGCAGGGGTTATTGAAAGTTCAGACCTAAGTCACGTCTCAACTATAAGTCGATATTTGCATAATTCCTAATATTGTTGTGTAGAATGTATTATATGATACATTTATTTAATTCTTGACTTTCGCTTGGTACAATAACATAAATTCATAATAAAATGTGAATGTGACTTGGGCCTGCTTTTTGACTGACTCATCCCATTTTTGCTTAACGTTTGATTTATTTATAATAACTTCATAACTTACTGTTTGTTTTACTGAAATTTAATAACTGGTTACATTTCTTGACAGTAGTCTCTTGATAGTTATTTATTGTGCAGTAATAAAAGGAGTTTGAGGTCGTAATATAATAGGACACGATCATCATTTATTAACCCTTTCAGCGCCGGGACCGTCTTTAGACGTCAGAATCTGACGTCTACAGACGTCAGATTCTGACAGCTATAGTCGATCCCCGCACTGAAAGAGTAAAATATTTATAATTGCCGTAGACCCATCACATAGGTATTTAAATGAAGCGGAAATAGCTAACTAAGGCAACTATGATGATTACAAATTGAAAAACCTCTCTGATCTCCATCTTTATACAAAACTATCTCAGTGCTGTAAGGGTTAAAGCGAATCATTGATCCTGTAAACTCTGGGCATGACAGGGGGGGGGGTATAATTAAAACCAGAGATCCATGCTCGTGTGTCAACTGGATGATGCATCAGAGGTCATCGCCGGCAAACCCACTGTCATTTGTATACAATTACCAAAAAATTAATGTGTTTTTCGAAGTGGACCAGCAAACACCAATGATCCAATGTTGTTTTAATGCTGGGCCATCGTCACAGGCGGTGGGCCAACAATAAATTAACATTGGTTCAACTTCTTGTGCTTACCAGGCTATATGATGTTATTAAATAAATAAACTACAAGTTTATATCATTGGAAATTACTGTTTATTGGACCGACATTATCTAAAATATTAATCATTTCAGTCACTTTAACAGAGAAGTCTCAGCGAATAGCCATGAATTATATTAACATTTAACGCAGTTAAACACTACACGGGACAAATAAATGAAGAAACTGATAATGTTGAGATCATTATTTTTAAATTTATATCTTCAAGACAGATCAGAAGTTTAATTTGTATAACAAATACCAAGTTCTTTAGAATTCACATGAAAATACTTTGATCGGGCGTATCACATCCCATTTTGTTTCGCACCAAGCTCTCGTCATTATTATCCTTTTATACGGTCAGTGACCATGTTAAAGCAGCCCCTTGGGATGACATCAATTTTCGTTTTCAGTTCCGTACTGAAGTAGTGTATCCCACGGATCATGTTTTTATTTTTCTCAGAATTTTTATATTTTTACAAATATTTTTAATTAACATTTCTATGAAACCAGAAGTAACCCAAACAAACTATTTGTATGCCTGAAGGACGATTGAATGTTTTCACAGCATTGGGCCACATGCTGATGGCATCGGCCCGGCGTTGGGTAGACAATCAGTGCTGCAGGTGTGTCCTCCCGTGTCCTGACTATGAGACACCAATTAGCGGCGACTGGTTTGATCTTACCGTCTGATACGTGGGAATATGTGATCTAAAGTGCTGAATATTGCTGACTTGTTTTGTTTACATGGCAATATACGACCTAGAAATACAACTATTTCACTCTTTTTCAGTGCTTTAAAATTATTTTTTTACTTTTTTGTATTTTCAGTTAAGATCAGTAGGCTATATAGCTTCATATAAATTAAATTTTCAAAATTGACAACATTGAAAATGTCTCATCCCAAGGGGTCCCTTTAACTTATTTTTACTAACATCAACCTTTTTCTTAAACATATTGTTCGTGTGAAAAAAATAAAGTAGTCAATTTTAAAATGCAAAATTCTCGCAGCTTTTTCTTATTTATAATTTTTATTTTCACTTCTTTTTGTAATTTAATGTTATATCGCTGTACATTTAGTCGTGTCTAGTGACATTCCATGTCGACAGGTAATTTAACCCTTTCAGCGCGGGGACCGTCTATATACGTCAGAATCTGACGTCTGTAGACGTCAGATTCTGACGTCTAAAGACGGTCCCCGTACTGAAAGAATTGAAATATTTCTAATTGCCGTAGACCCATGACATAGGTATTCAAATAAACCGGAAAGACCTGACTAAGACATTTATGATGATTTTAAATTGAAAAAACAACAACTTTGGACTCCATGGTTTAAACAAGAATATTACAGCGTTGTAAGGGTTAAAAGCAGCTCCCAGCAAACACGATACATGATACATCGACCCAATGTTGAACCAATTTTGGGTCACCGTCTACGACGCTGGCCCAACATTGATCTAACATTGGGTCGATATCGTGTTTGCTCGGTAGGACCAGTATTGGTTAAATACTGGATCGGAGTCAAAAAGAAGATATTTATATCAACTATTACAATAATATTCGGGGTTTTTTCTAATAAATATTAGTCTGATTTACACACGTGAGTTACCTGATTTAATATTGAAACAAAGGTTGAGGTCGTTTCTCAGACATTGGTACACAAATAGAGCCGTCATCTTTGTGTAAAGTAATCGATACGTATTTGTTCCCAGTGTGTATTATCAATGTTTTATCAATAATTTACCTATATTTGGACAAAATTGATAGAAAAAAGTGTTATTATTTTTGGATTCACAAAATCAGTAACGTTTTCCATAAGAGCTTAGTTGCACTTGTTTTGTAAGTATGATAGCAGTCCGGGATCTGTTATATGTTCTTGTTGCTCACGCAGGAAACGTCAGGCCAAGGACTCGACGACATCTGTACTTATTACCGAACAAACCACCATAATGGGTGTCTTTTCTTCTGTCATCAACGCGCGAGCGGTGCCGTAATTACCCGAATATACTCCGCCACTTGGCCAGTTCTCATTACAGTCTGTCAGATATCTTAGTCTAATTCTACGTGTGATCGCTGATTACTCAGTTACAGGAGCTTAGTGTAAGGGTGACACCTAGATATCAGCCGAGATTACATGAGAGGTATAAAGAACAAAGCCACACGCCTGCTAAGGCACTCAGACAACGCTGGCTCAGCGCTTGTATATGACTAGAGAGTGTCGTGATCACAGGGGAACCATATCTCCTGTCATCTACAAAAAAACTAACAACTCATTTTGGTTTGATCGCTGCTTGGCAAAATATGGTTTAGAAATTGAATATCAATCAGTAGCATAATTTGATTAGTGAATTCCCAGCAAACACGAAACATTTTTGTAACATTTCTACAATGTCGGCCCAACGTCGTTGTACAAATATTATCCAAATGGTTCGTGTTTGCTGAGAAGGCTTTTGACTTTGTTATGCCATATATTTAACCACGGTAACCCATCAGAATTATTCTAAAAAGCACAAGACATTGACCGAACATTGGGCTAATGTCTTATGTTTGCTGGGATTAGTGTGAACATGTAAAATCTAAATTTAAAATGTTGAGCTGAATTCGTTCCGACGTCGGCGACGCTGGCCCAACATTGAAAAAACTTTGTATCAGCGTCCCGTATCAGCTTGGATAAAGCCTAATGTTGCGCTGTCCATCATCCAGCATATTAAAAGAACGCCAGCCAAAGAGGCAAGCAACAATGTGATTCCATTAGGACAGATACTACTACTATATAATTATGTTGGAAATCATATTTTTATACATGAACATAGCTCACTCCCATGTATACACATATGTGCCTTCGAAAAATAAAAGGACATGCTAATCAGGTATCGCATGTACCTATAACATCATTTACGTCGTATTAGAAAAGAGTAGGAAAAAGTAACGGGTTCTGGTTTCCGGCCCTGACCTCCGAGTGACGAAGGCGATTTGAATAGACAATGACCACCAGGCTGATGACACGTGTTTTATTCTTTTTAAGTGATTTTTTTGTTGGCTTGACATCCAGAAGAGAAATCAAGCCTGCATCAGTAAACTCGAGACGTTTAACCAATGCTAGATTAATGTTGGGCCATCGTCGTAGACGATGGACCAACATTAAACCAGCATTAGATCAATGTCTCATGTTTGCAGGGATATCATGTTCCCACATCACGACAATGTAACTTGAGAGTCATCATCGCTGGTCGACTAAGCGTCTTGCAACTATTTATTCCTGACCTATCCATTTCAATGTGTCAACATAATTGATATATTTAACTATAATCATTGAATTCAAATACATTTATGAATAATCCCCTATCATAACATAGTTCCATATGATTGTCTTGATCTTTTATTCCTATTCGGTCTCCAGGTACTTTTTCGGATAATTGCATCCCATGACACTTTTCATTTATAAATGGAGAAATAATAATGTCATGTATGACTTGGTGATTTCATGGAACCATTCAACCTTGACAAACTGTTATTAGGTCATTCCGCTATGTGAAAGACTGAGCCAGTTTCCAATTGGTCAGAATGTAGACTTTTTACTTGTCTTATACCAGGTTTAATTTGTGCTGGTCAATTTAATGTCAATACATTTTCTTATAAATATAACATGAATTAGCGCAAGCAGTGATAATCATATTAAGTTGATTTATAGAGTATGTCCCATAGCCATCAGTATTAACTTACATTAATTTAATCGTCATTTGAACTGAAGTTGCTGGGACAACCTGAACACTAGTATACCAATACTGGCATACGCTGAAATTATCTGGCTATATGTCTGTTATCTATGCACAAATATGAATGCATGAATGGAGGAATGAAATGATTTGGATGAATGGAGGAATGAGTGAATACAAAAAAAGAATGAATGAATGAATGAATGAATGAATGAATGAATGAATGAATGAATGAATGAATGAATGAATTAATGAATAAATGAATGAATGAATGAATGAATGAATGAATGAATGAATGAATGAATGAATGAATGAATGGATTAATTAATTAATTAATTAATTATTTAATTAATTAATTATTTAATTAATTAATTAATTATTTAATTAATTAATTAATTAATTAATTACAGGCTGTATTTACGAGTGAATGGAGAAGCTATATATTTTTCCTTGAAACCTGACCCCTTGAATTCTGACAAGTTACGAAATATTGATATATCATAGGCATTGGTCCAGAATCAAAAGCCTACGATATATTGTAATTTATACGAGAATACAGGCCCTCAATATCTTGAGTGATATAATCTATTCATTTAGGGTGTAGTATTCATTGCGGAAACAATAATTATTAACTATTCACCCTTAATTCTTTCAACGCCGGGACCGTCCTTATACGTCAAATTCTGACGTATAAAGACGGTCCCCGCACTGAAGGAATGAAAATATTTCTAACGGCCGTAGAGCCATAAAACATAGGTATTCAAATGAAGCGGAAAGAGATAACTAAGACACTAAAAATAATTCACTCTTCAGATTATTTTTTTTGGAAAGTGTTCATGTATATATATGAATTCGTTTAATATATTCATGCACAATACATTTTTTGTACAAGATACACGCCCCTCAAATTATCCCTGCTCTTTTCACATGCAGTGCGTGAATTATAATTTGATTGCGATGACCATCAGTGACCATCAGTGACCGGGAAGTGACCGGTCGTGTCTGGCAGCGGGGCAACTGATATGTTAGCCATCATCTGTAATTACTGGTAACCTTGTGGATATTTCATCAGGACACCCGATCCTTGGCGGACGCCGGGATCAGGTGTCTCTGCTCTTGTCAACCGTGCTGGACTTTTTTGCAGAATTAGCTGGCGTTGTGTCCGCGTCCCCCCTCTCCATCTCCCCCCCCCCAACGTGCCGGAGCAACTCCTAGTAATCAGCGGGCGTTGATCCAATGATGTTTTAGTGTTGGGCCAGCGTCTGCGACGCTGGACCAACACTAAAACATCATTGTTTTTTGCCGTTGCTCTCTTGTGATCCAGGTGTGGCACCTTGATTCAAACTGAACCTACAAGAGAAATGTTTTCAGTGTAATGGGATTGATTGAGGTTGCGCACAGGCTTTATACTGTTTTAAACTCTACAAAGGTCTCGAGTGTGCCGTATATGCGATTAAATCTCTTAGAATTGCGGCCGTAGGAATTTGGAATGATATACTTTCAAATCTTTCAAATCTCGTCCATTAAAATATTATTTACATAACAGTTTTCTTTATTTGGGCTATAGCAGCAGTTGTTATATTTCATGAGTATTCCTGTATGGTTAAGTTAACATCATCTCTGCTTGTGTTAAGTTCTATTTATTTTTTTCTATACATTTTTGCACATAATTACTTATTTTGCACTCATTTCGGTTGTAGCAATAGAGTTGCGTTATTAATTCTAGGACACAATAATCCTATGAATGATTCTTTGTCCATTTTGGCACAATACTATGTCATGTTGGTCATAGTAAAATATCGTTTTATTCATAATCATTGAACCCTTTCCAACTTGAATATCTTGAAATTATTTTTTTCTTGTCTGAAAGGTGGCCATAGTGGTAGCGGCATTTTTTGTCTTAACTATGGTCTCCTGACTGTTATTTGTACTTTTCACTTTCTTTGTAATTAACTATGTTTGGTCAAATATTTTTTTTCTCCTTCTTCTTTTCTTCTTCATACATGTGTATGTTTATGTGTCAATGAACTATTCTATTCTATTCTAGTGTGTACAAAAGTGAACCCGTGAAGTCATTCAATAAACTTCCTTCTGTCGCGATATTGTCATGATCGTGCAAAAAGCGACGTAAAGCAATATTCACTCATTCACAATATACATGAATTTCGCTGATTCTCCGGTCTAGTCTGAACCGACTTCTATGAAATTTTGCAAACGCCATTTTCCAGTCAAATCCTAAGGGGTCTTGTCAAGTTAAAAGTCCAAAAATTCGAGAAAAACTAGGTTAGGCGAGACCACACCCACACACGCCCTTATCCAATTTTTTACTTTTTTTGGAAGCATGTACAACAACAAAAAAATCCCAAGAATCACAAAATTTCAACAACAAAAAAATTCGAGTTTGGGCGTGACCTACTCACCCACTTCCGAGTTATTTTTCGGATTTTTGGAATTTGTTAACTTAACAAAACCCCTAACAGCGGCAACAAATTATTTTGAATATTATTTGACATGTAATGAAATTTTAGAACTAATTTATTGGGTTTATAGAGGGACGTCATAATTTAAAATTACTACATGTCAAATGGTCTAACTACGCTATATTTTCTAAAAAAATCATGGCTAGTGGGATTGTTTCGAAAAATAGTGTTTGAAATATTTCATACAAATCAGTTGATAATTGACTGAGAAATCATTGGAAATCATGCAATCAAGGTTAGTATGAATTTGGGTATATCATATATTCTCTGCTGAACAAATGAGTCGCAAATTCGCAACAACGTTGGGCCTACTTAGATACATCTCTGTATAAACAGGCTCACAACAAACTGTCATAGTTTAGTGAGACCGTACTGTGTACAGGAAACACTCATTTTGCACTCATTTTGCAGACTATCTACCTCTATTTCAGCATCAAAATTGCGTGGTACGGTAGCCGTGTACTGAGATTAAATATTGCTT
The DNA here is from genome assembly GCA_964017125.1 of Flabesymbios commensalis. Lineage (NCBI taxonomy): Eukaryota > Metazoa > Annelida > Polychaeta > Terebellida > Flabelligeridae > Flabesymbios > Flabesymbios commensalis. The sequence continues at coordinate 64,368,797 of OZ024909.1, read as the reverse complement.
GTCGTTCATCTGGTGAAACTATGGATAGGCTTAACCCTTATAACGTTGAAATATTTTTGTAAACCATGGAGACCAAAGGGGTTTCTTCAATTTGAAATCATCGTAAATATCTTAGTTAGCTCTTTCCGCTTTCTTTGATACCGATGTTATGTGTCTACATTTGTTAAAGCAGCCCCTTGGGATAACATCAATTTTCATTTTTAGTTTTGTAATGAAGTAGTGTATCCCCAAGATCATGATTTTATTTTTTTCAGGATTTTTAGATTTTAAAAAATATTTTTTATCAACATTTCTATGAAACCGCTTAAGACCCAAACAAACTTTTTGTACACCTAAACACTTGCTAAAAGACGGTTAAATGTTCCTACAGCATTGGGCCACATGGTGATGCCGTCGGCCCAGCGTTGGGTAGACAATCAGTGTTGCAGGTGTATCACCTCATGTCCTGGCTACAAGACACCAATCAGACACCAATTAGGGGCGATTGCTTTGATGTCCCCGTCCAAGACGTGGGAATATGTGGTTTAAAGTGCTGTATATTGCTGACTTGTTTTGTTTACATGGCAATATACGACCTGGAAATTTAACTATTTCACTCTTTTTCGGTGCTTTTAAATAGTTTTTTGACTTTTTTGTATTCTTAGTTAAGATCATTAGGCTGTGTAGCTTCACATAAGGTAAATTTTCGAAATTGACAAAATTGAAAATGTCTCATCCCAAGGGGCCCCTTTAACTCTTTCAGCGCGGAGATCGACCTTAGACGTCAGAATCTAATGTTTAAAGGCGGTCCCCGCACTGAAAGGGTTAAGCGACATCTTCTCGGCAAACATAGATATCGCTTAACCTGAATTCTGTTAACAAGCTGGCGTCAAACAAGCTCGCTGGTATTTCTTCTCATTTTAACATTTTATTTTTACGAATATACCATATTCCCAGGAAACAACAGACGTTGACCCGATGTTGTTATAATGTTGTGCCACCGTCTGCGACGCTGTCCCAGCAGTTTAAAACATAGGGTTAACGTCTCGTGTTTGCTGGGTTCAGAATAATAAATGCGGAGAGGGAGCTAAAAGGTTAGTACGGTCGCTGAATCTGAATATTTTTGTCAAATTAGAACTCACGACAGAGATTCCCGCCTTGCCCTGGATATGGAATTTATAGGTATAAAGTTTTATTCTGTGATGTTTCCGACTGGTTAAAAAAAACACGCCTTCTTCGCGTGTCAAAACACGTGCAAAGTAAAAGAAAGAAAATGTTTCATTTCATCTTTTTAATTGAGGGAGTGTGCATAATAAAAATTGAAATTATTTCACCCGTGGCGTTGACGTGCCTTGCATACAATTCTATATGCATGACAATGGTGAACAAAATGATTAAAATGTGACAAAGAACTCTAAAATCGCTGTCATGAACTGCCGCCAGCGGAGAGACTGACGCAAATTAGCCATAAAGCGCTGAAATAGTTTTGTATGTTTTTAATTTGAAAAGCTAACTAAGTCTTAGTTGTAGAACTAAGACATTTATGATGATTTCAAATGGAAAAAACCTCTTTGGTTTCCATGGTTTATACAAGAATACTTCAGCGTTGAAAGGGTTAAAATGTTTAGTTGCGTGGTGGGATTAATGGGATTTTAATCCTTACAGCGCGGGATCGACATTAGTCGACAGAATCTGACGTCTGTAGACGTCAGATTCTGACGATTAAAGTAGATCCTCGCACTGTAAGAATCAACATATTTATATTGGCCTTAGACCCATAACATTGGTATTCAAATTAATCAGAAAAAGCTAACTAAGACATTTATGATGATATAAAATTGAAAAAAAACCTTTGGTTGCGATGTTTCTTTACTTCATTAATTCAGCGTTTTAAGGGTTAAGATTGATCTTATATTAACCCTTTCACCCCTCTGCACTACTATTATAATTTTTAATATGTTTTAGTAGCAGGTAAAATCACTGGTATTGGGAATGGAAAATAAAAAAATCAAGATTTTAGTATTTTTTATCCACTTGAAGTTGTGGATCGTGTATGGTAGCGAGACGGAACGTCAAGTGGTAAAAAATACATTGCATTTTTTTTTTTTTAGCTGTGCTCCATATAATTCAAATCTGCAAGGAAATACATTTTTAAACAGACTTTGAAATCAAGAAGTGTGTATGTCATCATTAGATGACATTAACACTATTTAACCTCAAAGTGAGACAGCTATTATTGTCCATTTGATATGTATGTCACTGGCCTTCACTAATACAGAAAACACGGTAGTTAATTTCACCTATATGCAAAGGCTGGTAGTCGGTAATCAATGTAAGAACACGATGAAAAATTGTAGATGTAGTTATTTTTTTTGAAAGACAAATCGCAATAAATATTTCGTTTTATTATTGCATAAAACAAGTCTACTTTTATTTTTATCTCAAAAGTTGTATGTCTAGAGAGCTGCACCATAGCTTGCATTTATGGATGAGATTGACATATTTACCATGAATGATCTGTAACAGTGTTGCCTTCTCTACCTGCCAGTTGAATCTATTCAACTATATACTTAACCATACCATATATACGTTCCCAATATAAGAACTGTATTTATTTATCTGCAATGTGATGTGTTGGGTTGTGTTGTGTTGTGTTCTGTTGGGTTGTGGTGTGGTCTGGCGTCGTGTGGTGTGCTGTGGCGTGTTGTGGTGTGGCGTGTTGTGTGTTGTGTTGTGTTGTGTTGTGTTGTGTTGTGTTGTGTTGTGTTGTGTTGTGTTGTGTTGTGTTGTGGTGTGGTGTGGTGTGTTGTGTTGTGTTCTGTTGGATTTTGTTATGGCGTGTTGTGATGTGGCGTGTTGTGCTGTGCTGTGCTGTGCTGTGCTGTGCTGTGCTGTGTTGTGTTGTGTTGTGTTGTGCTGTGTTGTGTTGTGTTGTGTTGTGTTGTGTTGTGTTGTGTTGTGTTGTGTTGTGTTGTGTTGTGTTGTGTTATGGCGTGTTGTGCTGTGTTGTGTTGTGATGTGTTGTATTGTGGTGTGCTGATCAGTGTTATGTTGTGTTGTGTTGTGTTGTGTTGTATTGTGCTGTGCTGTGCTGTGCTGTGCTGTGCTGTGCTGTGCTGTGCTGTGCTGTGCTGTGCTGTGCTGTGCTGTGCTGTGCTGTGCTGTGTATGTTATGTAAACTATTACATGTAAAATGATGTATTTTTTTATAAAATGTAATGTAAAGTGATATATGTTATATATGTAGCGTGATGTGTTCAATGTAATGTAATGTAATGTAATGTAATGTGATATAATGTAATGTAATGTAATGTTCTGTATGTTATGTTACGTTATGTTATTACGCTTTATGGTATGTTATGTAAGTTGTGTTGTGTTACGTTTGGTTATATAACCATATGTAATGTAATGTAATGTAATGTAATGTAATGTAATGTAATGTAATGTAATGTAATGTAATGGAATGGAATGGAATGGAATGGAATGGAATGGAATGTGATGTTGTGTATGTTATGTTACGTTATGTTATGTCGCTTTGTATTATTTCATGCTATGTTATGTAAGTTGTGTTGTGTTATGTTCGGGTATATAACCATATAAAATATTAAATCACAATGGAATATATATTTTTCTGCTGACCTGAGTCTTTCTGCAAATTTTTGCTAGCATATTATATACTTGGTATTTTTTTAATAAAACTATTCTTTAATCAGCCACATTGTAATATATTTTGCAAAAAATTGGGAGGTTGTCATTCCAGAATGTGTGGGTCAAATGTTATGTGGTGTATTTCATCCACTTGTTGCTTAATTCGCTAACTGTACTGACGAAGAGAATATTCTGCAGTTGTCAAAGGGTTAGCTAATAAAACAGCCTGGAGTTAAAAGGGTGGGTGCAAAAAGTTAGGACCGACAGCTAATGCCCTTTGCTGACCTTGGCAATCCTTTCAATTACATAATGATGACTACATGATCGTGATCACCCTCTGTCCGCCAGCCCCCACCCCCTCATCCGGCAATCTCGGAGGCCCCGAACCACTCATTATCAGAGAATATGGCCTGGTTTTTGTAGGCGGTGTCAGTTTTTGCTGCCATTCCCCTTCCACTACTTTCCTGTTATTTAGCAACGTTTGATTTGGGGTTGAATGCAAACAGGCAACAAGTTTACAAGTATCATATCTATTTACTCGTATATTGGGTATCGCGGTGGTATGATCGTAAACAGCTAAATACAAGATGTTATTTATACACGTTTAACCTTTACGGCGCAGGGATCGACTTTAGACGTCAGAATCTGACGTCTGTAGACGTCAGATTCTGACGTCTAAAGTCGATCCCTGCACTGTAAGAGTAAAACTATTAATAATGGCCGTTTACCCACAACATATGTATTCAAATAAAGCAGAAACAGCTTACTAAGTCAATTATAACGATTTCAAATTGAAAATAACCCTTTCGTCTCCATGGCATATAGAGAAATATCTCAGCGCTTTAAGAGTTAAGCTTGCTGTAATGAAATTGGGCTTGTCGTAACGATTTCAACGCTGATTGAAAATATAATACTCTCTGAACGAGAACGAAAATATGATTTTTTCTGATAAAATACCTTCTTATTACAATTTCAAGTAGCAGATATAAATAATCCAGAATCGGCCCAAGTATAGCAATCTATCCCCTGATTTAAATTACAAATGAATGACGGATTTGATAGACTGATCTCGTCATCTGACAGGCTAAACCACTCTCTCATTGGTCGGGGGTAGAATACCATACTTGGTCCAACACCCCAGACCTAACAATAGGAGGTCAAATTAAGCAAATATGAGTAATTGTCACCAACCACAAGTGAATAGAAAATTAAATTATTTAATTTAGCGTTTTAAGATATTTACTGGGATGGGCCGCTGAATCAATCACATGTTTGACTTATTACTTACACTGTTAATCATGTCTAAAATGTGTTTTGGTCTGTTTTATTAAAACACAGTTATTGGGAATGAAATGGTTGTACAAACATCAAGACTTGCAAACGTTTGGTATAAAATGTAAAAAATATCAGAAATTTTCACACATTTGAAGTTGTGGATGGCGGTAGCGAAACACAACTTCGGTTGGGTGAAATTGTCAAAAAGATTACTTATAGGAAAAGGGTTAAATGTTGTCTAACCCTTTCAAACCTGAATTTACCGTTGTCATCTTCATCAACTACAAGCCGCGAATTGCTGTCGCAATTCTCGACTTGTATTTGATGAAGATGATTTAAAGTGGGTGAAAAATTAAAGAAAATCACCATGTATTAGTAAACAAGTTTCATGGAAATTTTCATTCTAAAACCCCTAGTTGTAGGGAAAAGTGTGTTTTCAGGGATGTAAAATAATGCTTTAGTGCATCGTGAGGGCTTAAAGGGTTAAATCTAGCACCAACTCACCACTTTAGATTGATTGTCATGATTACTTGCCTCAGGTTCTTGCCAACCTGGAATCAGAAAAACAGAGTGATTTTAGACATTGATGACAAAACTATGCGATTTTCTAGACTTAAATGACATCCTTCAAAGTTGCATAAAAATGATGACAATGACCTACCTGCCTGGTGAAATAATGATCATTTTGTGATTAAATGTTATTTGTATTTCAGTTTATTGGTTAACCCTTGTGCTGCGGGAACCCTACATATACGGTTTCCAGCAATTTTTAAACTAAATAAAATACCACTAAAATTTGAAATTATATCTTTTGGTAGATGCTCAGTTAGTTAAATAATTCAATTTGGGATATGTCTATTTTTCATGAATAATATTATTTTTCATTTATTTGAAGCTGGAAATTGCGTCAGCAATTCCAGCTCCAAATGAATGAAAAATACACACAATTCAGCAGTCCAAGGGTTGATGTGAGAGTGGTGGAATGGTGATGGCAGGGTACTCGCTGTATAATCACATATCACACCATCTATAATGGCAAATAAAAGACATTATATAGAGAAACCCAATTTATAGAAAAAAAAGCATATAATATATAATTATCACTTGAACAATCACCAGATGTCAGTAAGGTGCCAACTCAGTACCATGTCGTCTGGCTTAATATATCCTGAACACCTTACAGTACAATAATGGATATCACATGAACAGTCACCAGATGTCAGTAAGGTATGCGTTTAATTTATCTTATTCTCTTCTGAAGGCGTGGGCAGTGGTTAAAGCTGCCTGCTTAGAAAGCCGGAGATCGTGGGTTCTGGCATTCAGGTTTTATCCCCGCTCACCCGTGAAGACTTAATATTGTAGGGAGCCTCCGTGACTGAGATGTAGCGTGTTCAGTCTCAGACCGCCAGAGCTCGAATTTCAAATCATGTGGGCGGAGGGCAGTGTCACCTCATTCATCTCATCCTCAGGAGGTTCTCCTGGCCCAGTTTAGCCCTTGTGTGCCAAAAGTTTGCCTCCCCCCCCCCCCCAATTAATTTATACAGACAGCAAAACAATTATATATATATATATAACCTGATAACGCTGTACAATTTTTAAAGCCGACTAAATAAGGTTACACACACAAGCGGTTTTATTGGTGTTAACAGCGAACGTTGTATTTCGGCAGCACAACCGTTTCATAACTAATAAAAAGGTGTCGACCATAAGAACAATCGTGTCCTGCTGATGTGAAGTCGTCAAGATATTTCTCCCGGTAGCTGGGACCAGCTTGTGTTTCTCTCTTCAAACAGGTTAAACATCAAGACCAGGATGGTCCATGCAGCATTAAAAGACACCACTATATTATTTTCTTTGTCCCACCACTACATTCTGAGACGGGAATGGAGAGTTATTGTTGATCAAGTAACGACCAATTATCAGCCAGGTGTGACCGAGCTGTTGATTATGAGGGATCCTCATTATGGTCGGATGAGCTCCTCGGATTTTATCCTATACTCAAATCAACATGATTTCACTAGTCTAGATGGTGTGCAGGTGACTTTTCATTAACCCTTTGACTTCCAGGCCGGGGTGCAGATATACTGGTGTATGAGTTCTATTTTTCGTCATTTGAAGCTGGAATTGCTAACGCAATTTCCAGCTTCAAATGACGAAAAATACATAAATGTAGTATATACTTGACGAGAATTTGTGTCATTTTATGGTTACGTTCATTGACGAATGACGACGGAAATTTCCGTCATGTATGGTAGTGAAAAGGTTAACATAGTAACCAATCTTGTCAATTGTGATCTGCCCAGCAGTTTGAGGCCCATCCCACTATGAATCTTAAAATTAAGATTATCTTAACTTGCTCTTATTTGCGTTAGAAAAGTTAAGATAAATATTAATAAGGTTGTGAATCGCGGGTGAACCTTGCAATTAAATAACTTGGTGGTCAAAGGATCAAATGACGCCTGGGACCGTACTCTTGTAGAAGTTACGATAGATCGTAGGCTTGGGATTGGTCGAAATGGCCATTTCGACCAATCCAAAGCCTCCGATATATCGTTACTTCTAAAAGAATACGGTCCCAGACCTGAACTCCCTGACTGACATAGCTACCTTATGGAATGTACTGGAAAACGGTACATTGAGCAGACAAATAAATAATGTTTCAACTAAGCAGTTTAACCCTTGTCCTGTTGAACTGTTTGTTTCTACTTGTCATTAATTCGAATCTGGGATTGCTAACGCAATTTCTAAATTCAAGTGACGAAAAATATTTATATTTATGAAAAATAGACATCTCCAATATTGAATTATTAGATGAACTAAGCATCTACCAAAAACTTATCAAATTTAGTGATATTTCTATTCGTCTAAAACTTGCTTGAAACCGCATTATATACGGGCGTAACAGGACAATGGTTAGCGCTATAGGTCGCTCTGGACTAAGTATATAAATTATTATTAAACCCTGGTGTGTTCTAAGCGACAATGATCATAAGAACAATGAGTTTTTTTCAGAAAAGAGAGTTTAGAGTAGATTAGATATTTCTGGTTATGGAGCCTAAAGAAGGTAGTCTGAGACAGGTATGATCCTCCCTACATAATGACTGTCTCCACGATGGTGTCACTGGTGTGAATAACTACAGGAACCGTCTAACCAACGTTGCTTCAAAGACGGGCCAGCGTCTTCGATGCTGGCCCATCTTTGCACCAATGTTGGTCTAATGTATCTTCCTTAGACAGTCCTGATGAGATACGAGATGGCGGGGGGGGGGGGTGCGGAGAAGAATTCTGTTCATTAGTGAGAACACAATGGCGACCTTGTTGTACGGCCAGACGGATAATTACGCCAACAATGACATGCCATAATAAGAAGACATACTCCTCTTACAAACATCACTGCTCACCAGGTGACGCTCATCTAACCTGAGTGACACTCTAAGTACTAGGGTTCCGGTCTGAATACACATTATATGTCCCAGCTCAGTCAAGGGGCATTCCTCTAAAATCTTATCATTATCTCATTTCCATTGAAAAAAATAAGATGCTCGTAACTTTTCGGACCAATGAGTTACTCATATAGTGATATGACAAGATCAGCCAATCAAATCCGTCATTCCGCTGTTATTTAAAACGGGGGTAGAATAGCATTCCTAGGCCGAATTCTAATGGAAATGAGATAATGTTTTACATGTTTTTAGTGGGATGCCACCAACCCCTCCCCCCCCCCCCCCCGGGCTGAATTATGAGTAATCATTAAAGTTAAGCCAGAACCGTATTCTCGTACCAGTTACGATATATCGATTTGTCGAAATTGCCATCCCGACCAAGCCGACGCCTACGATATATAGTAACTTGTACAAGAAAATAGTAGAGCTGTTAAGCTTAGATATCATACGAAATGTGCACAAGTTCATATAAGCATGAAATTCTCCATCACAGCAAACACGGGACATTCACCCAATGCTGTCTCAATGTTGGCCCAACGTCTTCGACGCTGGCCTGGCTCAACATTGAGACAGCATTGGGTGAATGCCCCGTGTTTGCTGGGATATGACATTAATACGGGCACTCGTAGTTAAGTTCGTCTTAGCCGATAGGCCTATATTCCCGCATTGATTCAACAGCTTAGCTATATAATAATTTTTAAGATGGTCTTACAACATAATCCTGGAGACCATCCCACTAAGAATCTTAAAATAAGATTATCTTAAACTTAGCCTTAACTTTATCTTATTCCCTTTTGAAAAGTTGGGATTTATCTTAACTTTTCAAATGGAAATGAGATAGTTTAGGATTATCGTAATTTTAAGTTTCTCAGTGGGATAGCTGTTCTCAAAATACCCTTTCTGTTCTAGCATCTGGGACGATGTTCTGGGACGATTTTTATATAGTTAGGTCCATTTGCACCGGTACATTCATGTAACTCTTAGGCTCGACGTATTCTACCCCTTCTGTCCTGGTAGCTGAGCCGAATCTACCCCAAATGTACTAGCATCTGACCTTAAAAAAGCGTATCTGTCCTATCTTATCTGTTCCATCTATGCCTCTGTGCTGAGGTGATCATAACCCATACAGCGCTTGTCGCGACTATAGTCGTTTTTAATTTGTTTTATCAGCCGATCAAATCACAGTTATTGGGAACAAAATGTGTGTTCAAACATCATGATTTGCAAGCGGTTGGTCTCAAATGTAATAAATATGAGTAATTTTCACCTACTTGAAGTGGGTGAAAATTTAAATTTTAACCCTTAAAACGCTGATTTTTTTATGCAAACCTTGGAGACCAAAGGTTTTATACTCTTACAGTGCCGGGATCGACTTTAGTCGCCAGAATCTGACGTCTCCAGAAGTCAGATTCTGACGACTAAAGTCGGTTCCGGCACTGTAAGGGTTAAGAGTTAACATATATTTGCAGCTGGAAGCATGAGGAAATTATAATTTTACATGTCTATATTCAAGGTGAAGTAGTCGTTGCATGGTTTACGACCAATAAATTACAATAAATTTATCTCGTGAACCACAGAAAATTATTCAATAAGACTGGGGATGTTAACGGCAACTATAAAAAAATCATTCAATCTTCAAGGTGTTCATTTTGATGGGAAACTCTCTTTCGCCATCCCTGTCCAAGAACTATGCCAGAATCCTTGAACAGAGTTGAATGTACATCATTCCATCTGCCGTAGAGTGGACAGAATTAGCCTCGTGCAGATGCTTTATTACGGGGGGTTTTCAATATTGTGCAATGATATGCCACCAATGTGGTGTCACTGATGCTAAGAATGTGGAGCGTGTGTGAATGAGAGCATTGGCTGCTTGTCTCGTGTGTTAACGAAAAGCTAGAGGGCTAATTTATTTTGTATTCTTAAAAAGTTGAAAATGCATTGGAAAACAGTTGCTAATAGGCACAGAACAGTATTGTTCAACTCGACTTGGTATGGTTAAAATAAATAAATAAGGGTAATATACTCAAAGATTTACTCTGTTCTTCACTTCTCTGTTATGCTTTAGATACAATAACCTACTCTTTGGCGGCACCTGACAAAATTATTTGCTCGATCAAATCTAGTTCTATTATGACAGTTCAAAAAGGCCACTGAAAATAATATTTTTCATATTATTGTAATAATCCTGATAATAATGTGTTGAGAATTCTTTGGCTTGTCATTTAATAGGCATGAATAGGGACGCAGTCAATTGGAATACACATTTTTATATTAACAGCTTAATACACCACACAGCAAATTAAAGACATCGTATAAATTCGAAAGAGTACTAATAGATAAATAAGAATATAGATGGTTTTTTTTATCGAAGGACGTCTATGTACTTATATGCCATTTGAATCAGCATGATAGTCCAGTTCATGAAAGTAGTACATGTGTAATATGTTAAAAATAAGTGACGGTGTGGAATGTACATACGATTGTATGTAATCAGATGTTGTGTTTAAAGTGTCTGTGATTTCAAAGTTACCCAAAAAATCACAAACTTTACAACATACAGGATTCGAAATAGCACTGACGCTGTCCAGAAAGCTAGTTTAGACAATCGCAACTTATATGCAAAATACATCATTGAACTAGATATTAAAGCGCTGCATTTGTTTATATAAACCATGGAGACCAAATGGTTTTATTCAATTTGAAATCGTCATAATTGTCTTAGTCAGCTGATTCATTTGAATACCTATCTTATGGGTCCACAGTCATTATAAATATTTTTCTTTTACAGAGTGGGAATTGACATTAGACGTCAGAATCGGACGTCTTCATACATCAGATTCTTTCTAAAATCGATCCCCGCGCTATACGATTCAAAGTCAGTTTATGTATCTTTATCGTAATATGTAAGTAATATAAAATATACAATCTAAGATTGTCATGCCATGGACATATTAAGTCTACAATTGTAATCCTTCAAATGCCTATCGCGCGTTGAAGGAGATATAATTGAACGTTACTCCCTTGCAAGTTTAATATGGTTTCATGATGGTCAGTACTCATTTAAAACTAATTAAAATGAAGTCAGAGTTGTCATATTAAAAAGATATTCAGATCCATATAGCTGGAACACTTTCATCAGCTTGCCCCCGTTTAACTTATATCTGCACAAAGGTGGCCTAAAACCCCATTGATTTAATTTTCACTTTCATCAGCTGTATCACGTATTTATTGTAATGCTCTGTCTTTTTGTCTCACATTGAATCACGCTATAATATATAATGTCAAATGCTGGAGCCTAAATGCTCATTCATGACAAGTGTCTCCTCCTTTTGTAGTTACATCTAAAAAACATTTTCTCGTTAACTCTGGACGTAAAAGAAGTGGGAATTTTAATTAACGTCTTGGTATATATTTTTGATAAGACATATTTTTTTCTCGATAAAACATGCGTCTTCAAAAATTGCGAATCTTAACATTGCAGCGAAATTAATCACTGGGCACAGTGTTCGAATAAAAAGCAGAATAATTAAAACCAGGGACAAAGGAGGTGCGTTTTTACTTGTTGTGGACGCTGTTCAGCTTGTGAGAATTAACTAGGCCTTTCGTTTTCCCTTGATTTATCTGTCGACATAATAGGGAACACCCGACCTGCTAATTAAACACGCCCACGTGAACAATTAACAACACCCTGTGGAAAACGTGCACCTCTCCGCACAGGGACTCAGGCAGGTAAAAAAAACCCATCACATTATCTAACCGTTATTACAGCAAACAGATTATTAACCCTCTGCGCCCTAGATGACATCATTGCACATTTAACCTTGTAGATCACGTGCAGCGCCGCATGTAACGCGGGGAGCCATGCAGCAAAAAAAAATTCTCATTATCCTCTTGAAGTTTGCCTCGCTACCGCGATCAATTATTTTAAGTGAGTTAGAATTTGTTAAGATTCTGACGACTAAAGTCTATACCTGCACTGTAAGAGTTAAAATATTTCTATATTTTCTGTGATTGCGATGTTTTTTACAAATTAATTCAGCGCTCTAAGGGTTAACCAAATGGGTTTTTTCTTAATTTGAAATCATCATAAATGTCTTCGCTACCTCTTTCTGATTTATTTGAATACCTATGTTATGGGTCTACGATGAATAGAAATAATTTTATTATTGCAGTGCGGGGATCGACTTTAGACGTCAGAATCTGACGTCTACAGACGTCAGATTCTGACGACTAAAGTCGATCCCCGTGCTGTAAGAGTTAAACATAGTCGTCCTGAACTCCAACCAATCTCCTACGTCATTTATGTTACCGTTATAACGAAATAACGGAGTGGGTGTGGTCTGGAGTAGAGTACTATAATCGGCAAATTTGAATCACAACTGAATAACTGCGGTGATTGGCTGATCTTGTCACGTAACAGACTGAGCCACTCTTTCATTGGTCGGGGGTAGAAGACTATACTTGGTCCACAGATGCAGTATTGGATTAATTAATCGTGAATTTTAAGATTTAAGATTAGATCAGAAAAAATAATCTTTTGTAGCTTAGTCACTTATCACTTAGATATGTGGTTCGCAGCGAACCACAATTTCAAGTGGTTGAAAATTACACATATTTGTTTAAATTAATACCCAGCAAATCGTGATGTGTCAACACTCATTTCATTTCCAATAACAGTGGTTTGATCTGTTAGTAAAGCGAATTAAAAACTAATATGCATAGGGTTAACAGTTTGCTACCCACGAGGGCTTTATGTATCCTCCTAATAACAGATGACTAGTGTTTTCACAATCGTCATTCACGGATTAATTAATCACGAGTTCCACTTGCCAAAGGTTCACTAACGACACTTTCTTACTTATGTGTCAGGGCCCGTATTCTCGTACAAGTTACGATATATCGTAGGCTTCTGATTGGTCGAGATGGCCATCTCGACCAATCAGAAGCCTACGATATATCGTAACTTGTACGAGAATACGGGCCCTGTGATCCTGATGATAGTGTATTATCATGATAAGAGTCAGAATACGACACGAGGTGTGATACGCCGCGTGATATAGCAGTATTAGTAATTTGTCTGTATGTAATTAAACTTGAAGATTATTATTAACCTTTTCACTACCATACATGACGGAAATTTCCGTCGTCATTCGTCAATGAACGTAACCATAAAATGACACAAATTTTCGTCAAATATATACTACATTTATGTATTTTTCGTCATTTGAAGCTGGAAATTGCGTTAGCAATTCCAGCTTCAAATGACGAAAAATAGAACTCCTACACCAGTATATCTGGATCCTGGCATGCACTCCGGCCTGGAAGTCAAAGGGTTAAGTTTTTGTGACGTTTGATTCCTGTACTTCTATGGCCGAATGAAAAACACAGTCTATATAATCGATGTAACTTCATGCCAGTTTCAAGGTGATCTTCATCAAGTCCTCAGCTCTCGAGCAAGCGGGCTGGTATACACAGCCGTACGTCGCTATATTAGAGCTATTATGAGAAGCGTAATTGAGAAAATAATGGCGGCTTTTATTATATAAAGAGTTACATTAACAGCCCCCCCCCCCCCCCACTCAACACATGGGAACAATGGATTAAAAGCCCGCCGCTGTCTCTCACTTGACATTAGCCGAATAAAAACGAGATATATCTCAATAATTATTACGAAATTTACAATGTAAAGTAAGCAATAATTATAATATTAAAAAATAATTACATACTAAATATCGTCTTACTATGAGATATATATTATAATATAATGTATCTTAATTAATCGTGAATGTACTCTTGGGCTTATTGGGTGTCATGAGATGCGCAGTGTCCCGTTTAAAGTTCACGAGAATATAATCTGCATCTCTATTAAAAGTGTCAAGTAATTACTGTTGGGAGCCTTGACTACAGCCGCTCTGAGCATGAAGCAATTCATAGTCAATCCTCATTACAACCCTTAAAGCGCAGACATATTTTTGCATAAACCATGGGGACAAAAGGTGTTTGTGTTCTATTTGAAATCATCATAAATGTCTTCTTTAGCTCTTTCTGTTTCATTTGAATACCCATGTTATGGATCTACGGTCATTAGAAATATTTCATTTTTTTTAAGTGCGGGAACCGTCTTTATGCGTCAGAATCTTACGTCTGTATACGTCAGAATCTGACGTATGAAGACGGTCCCTGTACTGAAAGGGTTAACCCTTTGCTCAGTAGCATTCTCACATCTCAAGTTTAACTGGTTTTAAATTTCTACAATTTGTACGCATTGTATGTTCTTGCTCGTTTCTATTCTGATATTTTACACAGGTACATTTTATTCCTGTCAAATCAAGTCCTATGGGCAGAGGTACATAATATATAATCAATTTGTTACATATCAATCAATGATATAATACTTAACAGTGCATCAGTGATTGGTGGATAATACAGACGACAATACTATTAATGGTGTCAAATGCTGGCCTTTGAATGGAAATACTGAATTACAACACCATTAATGATTAGGTCTCCAACTGGATACCACTGTCAAAATTAATTGAAAACCGTCAAATGAACTTCATTTGATTTGTAATAATAGACTAAACAAATCTTATTACATGCAGACAATCTACCAAATTGTCAATAAGTACAATTTAGCCCCAGCGACCCAGCTCACTGATTGATTGATTGATTGATTGATTGATTGATTGATTGATTGATTGATTGATTGATTGATTGATTGATTGATTGATTGATTGATTGATTGATTGATTGATTGATTGTTTGATTGAGTGATTAATTGATCGATCGATCGATCGATTGATTGATTGATTGATTGATTGATTGATTGATTGATTGATTGATTGATTGATTGATTGATTGATTAATTGATCGATCGATCAATCGATTGATCGATCGATCGATCGATTAATTGATTGATTGATTAATTGATTGATTGATTGATTGATTAATTGATTGATTGATTGATTGATTGATTGATTGATTGATTGATTGATTGATTGATTGATTGATTGATTGATTGATTGATTGATTGATTGATTGATTGATTGATTGATTGATTGTTTGATTGATTGATTGATTGATTGATTGATTGATTGATTGATTGATTGATTGATTGATTGATTGATTGATTGATTGATTGATTGATTGATTGATTGATTGAGCTACAGATATATGCGGAAATAAAATAATTATAATTCGTCAGTTGTATTTCTTTTACGGTGTTTGCTCGCACATGTAATCTTTACGGGTAAAATACATGAATGAATTATTGAATAAATGAATGAATGAATGAATGAGTAAATAAATAAATGAATGAATGAATGAATGAATGAATGAATGAATGAATGAATAAATGAATGAATGAATGAATGAATGAATGAATGATGAATGAATGAATGAATGAATGAATGAATGAATAAATGAATGAATGAATGAATGAATGAATGAATGAATAAATGAATGAATGAATGAATGAATGAATGAATGAATGAATGAATGAATGAATGAATGAATGAATGAATGGGGTTTTCGGTCACCTACAAACGCTCGATTTGTTACATATCAATCAATGACATAATACTTAACCGTGCATCATTATTGGTGGATAATACAGACGGCAATACTATTAATGGTGTCGGATGCTGAACTTTGAAAGGATATACTGAACTAGTACACCATTGATGATCAAGTTTCCAGCTGGATACCATTGTCAAACTTAATTGAAAACCATCAGATGAAATTCATTTAATTTGTAATAATAGACTAGACACATCTTATTACATACATACAATCTACTAAATTCTCAATCACTACAACTTAGCCCTAGCGAACCAGCTGACTGATTGCTTGATTTTTATTGAATTATTGGGTTTTAGGACACCTCTGTGCACATAATATGGCTAAACTGGGCCAGGAGATCCTCCTGGGGATGGTGGGATGAATGAGATGACACTGCCCTCCAGACACAGGATTCGAGATTTGAACCCTGCGGTCTGAGACCGAGCACTCTACCTCTCGGTCACGAGCGTTCATGAGCATGTTACTGTTGGCTAGCATTGGAATTATTTATGTGAATCTGTTAGATTCTAAAATATATTTAGATAATGCACCAATAATTTTAAAATTGTGATCTCTTATTTTTACAATATGATGTTCAAAATTGCTGAGGTACTCTTACCATCGGATTAATTATTCCTATAAGTATTCCTATACAATATTCCAAATAAATCTTCTCTAGATCTGCTCTCCATGGGGCATTCTATAAAATAATGTTTAACAGTTTCGGAGCCGCCAGAACACCTGCACTGTGGACTATCGATGCAACCTTTAGAGAACAAGTGTTCTACAAGTGAGTACAGCATCATTGTGGACCAACATCTCCAGAGTCGACCCAATGCTGGCTTAATGTTGGGCCACCTTTCACGACGCTGTCCCAACATTAACACCTAAAGAGTTAAATGAAATAATTTAAATTTTCACCCACCTGAAGTTGTGGGTCGCTACCGCGACCCACAACTTCAGGTGGGTGAAAATTACCGATATTTGATTAATTTGAGATCAAACATTTGTAAATCTTGATGTTTAAGCACTCAACTCATTTCCAATAACAGTGATTTGATCGGCTAAAAAACAAAAAAAACAAAAAAAAAACTACTTTAGTCGAGCCCAACTTTAGGCAGCAGGTCGTCTATCCTGGGTGGGAGACGCCTGTCTTAATACCACTGAACATAATTGCTCCATAATCAGAGACTGCCATACGTGACAACCATCTCGTCATCATCGTGACACAGGGGAGAGGCGGCGAGGACGGAATCAGAGAAACTTTGACACAAATTACCTTTTTAATGAGATCATGACGTGGCCACCTCGAAAACACGAGTTATTGTCCCAATGCTATTTTAATGTTGGGCAGCGTCGAAGACGACGGTCCAAGATTGAAACAACATTGGACCATCGCCTCGTGGTAGTTGCCTAAGAATCGTCAGGAGAACCTAACGCCACATTCAATTTGAGCCCCCAGCATATTAGAGCAGAATACGAGTGTAATCATTTATACCCTCCTCATAGTTTTAGACACGACATAAATAATTTTTACCTCTATGATAAGAAGTATTCCTAACTAATGTTACTTAATTTTTAATGATGGTAATTTTTTTATCCTAATAAGAGGTGGATAGTTCGCAGTTGGCAATCAGTTGTTTTACTGTGTCTGGTCAAACCTAAGTATTGTGGGGAGTGAGTGAGTGAGTGAGTGAGTGAGTGAGTGAGTGAGTGAGTGAGTGAGTGAGTGAGTGAGTGAGTGAGTGAGTAAGTGAGTGAGTGAGTGAGTGAGTGAGTGAGTGAGTGAGTGAGTGAGTGAGTGAGTGAGTGAGTGAGTGAGTGAGTAAGTGAGTGAGTGAGTGAGTGAGTGAGTGAGTGAGTGAGTGAGTGAGTGAGTGAGTGAGTGAGTGAGTGAGTGAGTGAGTGAGTGAGTGAGTGAGTGAGTGAGTGAGTGAGTGAGTGAGTGAGTGAGTGAGTGAGTGAGTGAGTGAGTGAGTGAGTGAGTGAGTGAGTGAGTGAGTGAGTGAGTGAGTGAGTGAGTGAGTGAGTGAGTGAGTGAGTGAGTGAGTGAGTGACTGACTGAGTGACTGAGTGAGTGACTGAGTGACTGATAGTGATTTGACGGGGGCGTTACCAGTAGTTACTGAGCTCATGGCACCGTCATAATAATGTAATTGACATACAGTACACCCCGCCCCCCTCACTGGTCAGCCCTATGGCTGCCAGCCAGAGTCCACTGCATGATTATTATAATGTCTGGTCATTCTACGGCGTGTCAGGTAAACAAGATCTGAACCTGACACACCTTATCATAATTACTTGTTTCCGAGATGCCGATGAAAGTGGCGCTTACATATTGCCAACATTAATCTGCAACAGTTAAATCAGGTTTTGATGAGCGGTACGTGCTTTCGTCTAGACACCCATAAGCAAAGTACGCAGGCCCCTACAATCGTACAAGTTACAATATATATGGTTGGCTTCAGATTGGTCGAAATGGCTATCTCGACCAGCCCGAAGCCTGTGATTCCTTGGTAAATTAATGTACTATTGTTAACAAATGACGCTATTTAACATTTCCCATGCTGTACAAATGGTTTGATGCTTGTGTAAGGTCAGACCAATATCACCGACAATGGCCTGTAGTTGTCCGCGCTGTTTGTATCTACTGGGATTCTTATAGTATGAGTGAGTAACTAGCCTTAGGTCAGCTAATATCACCTACTGTTAACTTATAACTGAATATTATAATAATATATAGGCTGTTATAAACTGCACTCGATATCCTAATTGTATTTTCTTAAATCATGAGCGAGCATATCCCCTTACTAATATTATCAATTTTATAACAAAAACAGATTCCATGTGATCAAGTGCATCCAGTACGAGTAATCATTGGATACCTTAAGTGTTTACTGGACGTACAAAAGAAACCACTGTTTTAATAAAAACTAATAGTACAAAGTCCAGTCTTATAAAATCTGTAATAGTGATATAATTTTTTTAATTCAGTTAAAGATCATCTAATTAGAATTGCTTTTTCATTTTTTTTTTAAATTAGAATTGAATTACTGCAAACGTGCAGACACTGAAACCTTATTAATTTTGTTCTGTAGCTGCCCTTGTATTATAATTGAATTTCTTCAGGACCAAATCTGTTCTCTTATTTAAATCACAACTAAATTACAGATACAGATTCGTTGATTCTGACACCTGATAATATGACACAACTCATTGGTCAAAGAGTACAGCTTTATACACAAGTTCCAATAGACAATAGACAATAGTTTAATAAACTCAGACCATAAATGGCTTGGAATATGCAATAGTACATAACAATAACATATAATAACACAAAGAGTTTGAAATGGTCGTTGCTTTGTTCACACCAGTCCCAGCAAAGAATGACATTAAACCAATGTTGTTTAAATGTTGGGACAGCGTCGCAGACGGTAGGCCAATAATAAAACAACATTTGGCCAATATATCGAGCACACAAATATGATATCCCAGCAAACACAAGACATTGGCCCTGTGCTTTTGTAATGCTTATATCAGGCGTCATATGTTTGATGGAAAATTGTTAGCAGGATCGCCCTGTCACGCTTAAACCTTCTACTCGTCTAACTAACTAAAAGTTGTGTGTCGCAGCAGCGATCAACAACTTTAACCCTTTCAAGCCTGAGTTTACCATTGTCATCTTCATCCACTACAAGCCGCGAATTGCTGTCGCAATTCTCGACTTGTAGTGGATGAAGATGATTTGATGTGGGTGAAAAATTCAAGAAAATTGCCATCTATTGGTAAACCAGTTTCATGGAAATGTTCATTCTAAAACCCTTGATTGTATGAAAATCAGTCTGTTTTCAGGGATGTAAAATGATGCTTTAATGCATTGTGAGGGCTTAAAGGGTTAAGTGGGCGAAAATGTATTGGGATGCCTCAACCCTATAAAGGTGTCAAATTTTGCGCATTGGGTGTTAGTTTCATGATATTAGAAAAAATCGCAAAGAAACAAAAGATGACCTATTAAAACTGATGATGTTAGGAGCAACCTTCTTTGTTCTGCGGGCTCTCTCCCAGGGTCTCGATAGGGCAGCGATCAAAAAGAGCAGGTCTATTCAAATTACAATTAAATAATAGTTGTAAAAATGGCCCGTCGTTCACGCCTGTGCTGGATCTGCCATTTAAGCGCTTTGATATGATAATGATAATCCGGGAGTTTTAAACCTTATGGAAAAGTTGCATTATAAAAAATATTTGAAACTAAACTATCTTTTGTTTGCGATGGGGAATGTTATCGACCGTTTTCCTTAATTTCTGAAACTGTTTGAAGTTAAAAAATGCAATTAATTAATCTATAATATATCATTTATAGGCATAATATCAACATTTTCCAACATTAAAAATGTAATCATTTTAAAAGTTTAAGTGCACCTCAAGTAGAACTAAGACATGTAAGATCGGCTTCATCAGGAAGCCCTTTAGATATAAAAGGATGTATCTGCCACTTCATAAAGTGGCAGATACACCCTTTTATACAGACAAGTGTTAAGTAAAGGCGGGCGTTTTGGGCTTCAGGCTGCCTTTTTTCACATTCATTTATTTTTCTACAAAATAATACTGCACCATTTCAGGCGATCCTAGCTGTTTACCTGGATCAAGGATGGCCAAACTTATCCCGGTAATTGTGAAAGACTACTGTAAGCTATGAGCACTCACCAACCAAGACCTAATTATATGTCGTCACCTTGGTATTAAAAGGTGGTATCTGCCAGTGGCAGAAACAACCCTTTAATACCAAGGTGATGTGACCAGGAAAATCGCTGGTAAAACTTTCAACACTTGGTATCTAATCATTCTAAACAAATATAACCATATAGTCCCCTTTGTGGACAACACGACAATTTTAAATACCGGGTATATTATTAATACTTTAACCGCCAAATTATTCAATCTGAATTTTCACCCATTTGAAGTTGTGTCTCGCTGACGCGATCCACAACTTCAAGTGAGTGAAAATTATTCAGATTTGACAAAATGGAGGTCAACTGTTTTCAAATATTGCTGATTGATGTCACATTTTATCTTTAACATGTTTAAAAGGTGGTACTTGGTGTGCTAATAAAAAATGAAAACCCGAATATATGCGGCACCGGCGGTTAAAGGGTTTAGAGTCGTTGCATTTGTCTTCGCCTTGGGATGGGTATTGCTGTATGAGTAGACATCTCCTGTTTGATCATAATGAGAAGCATCAGCTGGGTTCTGGGAGGGCGGTGCTATACTATACCCTTACAGAGCTGAAATACCAGTGGGTTATTTTCAATTTTAAATCATAATATATGTCTTAGTCAGCTCTTTCCGATTCATTTGAATATTTGTGTTATGGGTATACGGTCATTAGAAATATTGTAATTTTTTTATTGGCCGTCTTTTTACGTCTGAATCTGACGTCTATCGATGTCAGATTCTGACGTATAAAGACCGTCTTCGCGCTGAGAGGGTCAAAAGCCCTTAAACATTTTAAACCACAAGTGCGAGTATAGACGTTTTAATTACGTTTTATTAGCCGTTTAAATCGCAGTTATTGGTAACGAAATGAGTGTTCAAACATCTAGATTTGCAAATGTTTGGCCCCAAATTGAACAAACTCGCAGGTACGGGCCGCGGTAGGGAAATACAAAAAAGTGGGTGAAAAATTAAATTATTTAAGGGGCAATCGCCAGTCACGATTATATTCGTGTTTATTTTTATCAGTGCATTAAATACCAGCTTACATACGTTAAAGGGACTGGCCCAGGCTAAAGTCATCAAAAAATCGGTGATTTTATTTTGGCTTCTTAAGATGACCATATGATGTAAACATGTCCATAGACTAGAACTGCAAATGTTTTTAATTTTTTATGCTGCGCATTTACCAGTTAGACTACATATAGAGACGAAATTCCCGTATTTCCAATTTTTGAAATCAGGAATTTTGTCTCTATATCTAGCCTATCTGCCTATCTGCAGTTCTAGTCTATGGACATGTTTACATCATATGGTCATATTAAGAAGCCAAAATAAAATCACAGATTTTTTTATGATTTTGGCCTAGGCCAATCCCTTTAAAGATAAAACGTGACATCAATAAGGAAGATTTCAAAATCGTTCACCTCCATTTTGTCAAATGTGAATGATTTTCACTCTGCGAGACACGACTTCATTAACCCTTTCAATCTAACGTCTGTAGACGTCAGATTCTGACGTATAAAGACGGCCCTCGCTGAAAGAATTAAAATATTTATAATGGCCGTAGAAGCCGTAGACCCGTGATGTATTCAAATGAGTCGGAAAACTCTAACTAAGACATTTATGATGATTGCAGATTGAAAAAAAGTGGGTGAGAATTCTAATTAAATAACTTGGCGGTTAAAGAGTTAAATACTTTAGAACTGCTTTTCTTCCAAAAATAAAATTAACGAAAATTTATCATGTGTGTAGATGACGATTACAGATTATGTGTTTGTGCGTTTCCAACTGTTTTTGGCCTGAATGTAAATCAAAGCGATTATTGCTCTGTAAATCAAATGAGATAAAGTGTTTTAAATCAAATCAAATAGTGATCGAGCGAGATTGGATCAAGCTTTTGAACTGGTTTTGCTCGACACAAAGAAATTGTCTAAAAATGGATCAAATGTCCAGGTGTCTATCCTAAAAAATACACCCTTGTTCATATACCAAGTGACGGTTTTGTACGGAGCCAGATTTAAAGCTGGTAATTGCTGAGATACGTTTTTATGTTGCTGTGACGACGCAGTAGGCCTATGATGTGCGAATCACTCAAAGCTGATAGAGATCAAATTGGTGTAGTTGGTAAAAATAATAAAACGAAGTATAATTATGCTTCTTAGGGGCATATAGCATAAAGAATCTATGATAGCCTGCTGGATAAATGCCAGAGAAAACCATCGGCAAATAAAATAATTAATTAATAATCTTATAATTCAAAACCCCTAGAACCGAGATTCTAACATAACAGATTACGATTTATGTGGACAAAAGAAGAGGAAGTAGCACTGCGGTGGATTAAAATAAAACAAAATATGGCTCAATAAATATATGAAGTGTCAATGAAAAGAATGATCAACAGAATGGATAATTACACGGACTGTTTTATCTGAGAAAGCTGTAAAAATAGATATTAAATTCATAGATCATTGCACATTTTCCTTCTAGGTCATTACTAATTAAATATCACAAAGTGGATAAACACATATGATCCATATGGTATTTACGGATTCAGTGGTATTCACTAAGTTAATGGGAGTATACTCTCATTTGTATGTTAGCTGTAAGCAGTATTTTTGTATCAGCTTATGGACAGATTGACAGTAATCATGACATTATCTTCTAATGGTGGACTAGCCATTTATAGTCAGGTTTATCTGAGATCTGGACATCAACAACATAACAAATGGGCTTTATGACCGCAGGGGATGCGCTCAAATCACATCTACCAGGGGGGCTCACATCACTTCTCCATTGTTACGTACCCGGTGTCTAATTTATTTGATGGCGTACCATGTTGATGACCGGCGGTCAAATCTGCAGAGTGTAGGCGAACAAGAGAAGTGGCAGCAGAGGCAGAAGGGCGAGAGGGGTAGCGGCCCAGCCATGGCCGCCACCCCTCTCTACCTTCTGCCGAGGGCTGTGACTTGTCGGCAGTATTTCCTGGTCACTTTTGTAATTACTTTTCTCTGCCCACCAGAAGGGGTCGTGAGTCTCGTCCGATTTCTTCAGGTAATGGGCGGAAATTATATTCTAGTTGTGCGTGCGTGGCAGACCTCTCCCAGACAGTCAGACCTCGTGGCTGCCTGATGCCCCCACCCTGCTACCCCCCTCCACATCAACTCCTTCCCTTCTTGCCTATCCTTACGTCCTCACTCACCCTCGCTCGTCCAAACCTTTTGAAGGCAGTGATCCCCCCCTCAGGCTGGTTTTCTACAAAATGCGACATAAATAATTTCTATAATCCACAAATACGATGATCACGGCCATGGTTCAGCTAAGCCTTCGTTTTCACAGAGTAAAAGTTAAACAGGATGGTGTGAGGAGCTGTAGATGTCAACCTAAGGACGACATGGCAGGAAAAGTGTGTCGTCTGCTAATTGCGTGGATCCCTTCCTCCCTAACTTCCTACGTGTTCCCAGAAGGACGGGATTTGCTGAGTCGAATTAATAATATCGCGGTCCAGAAACCGGGGGTAGCTAGATTAGGCTCACAGGAAAGAAAATCTGCCCTCGGGAAGGGCAAGATGTTTTCATAAGCCACCTCAATCTAAATCTATCCTGTCCGCCACACTCATGACTGTCAGATATTACATCGGGAAATACGGCGCAATAACGTTGGGTCTTAATACTAAATAGCTTGCCAACATTAGCTGAATGTATGGCGCCAGTTTGTTTTTGAACAACACGCATAAAAAGCAGGACATCTCGGCATTGCCATCGACAACTGGCGAACAGAATATCTCCGTTTTATACAAGCATTCACTCGTTAGGGAAAGATTGTATCAAACAGATCTATTAAAATGTAAGCCGATATACACAATAAAGAAGGTATTACAAATTGAAATAAAAACACACTCTGTGTGTTGCACGTTGATTCGGTAGAGGTCGCCTGTTGCTGACAAATCGGCCTCAGTGATGATGATCACGACACGTTCGGTATCACTTTCCTCGTGTGCTCCCTGCCAGATTCCACTTTATTAGGTTTGCATCTGAGAATCTGCCTTTTGCATTTTCTCCCTCTCTCTCGAAGGACTACAATTTGTGACTGACGTGCTCGGCGACCCTCGTCGCACTGACTGACTCTAATTGAAACACCCTCCATAACCTGATAATGCATGCAGTCGTGAATCGCTACCGCGAATAATGTGGTTGTGTCTTCAGAACGCACGCATAGAATAAATTCTGAAAGCATTATAGACCAGATATAATAGTTAAGTAACACCTATACTTCATTTCTCTTTGTCTATGTCAATTAATTCCATGTAATTTAGCAGAAAAATGCCGTTTGAAAACAGCGCATATATGTGAAGGATTTAGTAAATGTATTTTATTAATAGTATTGCTGCTTCATAAATCGTTGCCATCCTCACGTACCTCTTGTGAAAGGGATAACTATATATAGCATCCTGATAATTATACATAACACCTGGTTAACAACACACACATAAACAGAGTAGGCTATGTAATTGTGACGTTATACCGGCTCCTCTTTATCAATCTGATGCGAGTGGTATTCTTTTGAAAAATTCAGATCCAATGAATTCGAAACAGATTCTGTGCAAGCAATAGTTACAGTATTTTGATTTCCGCTCAGATCAGTTCTGACTACGACGTAGCCAGAGCTGAGCTGAGTGGATATCAAAATAACTATTGGTCAATGTAAAAACAAATCTAACCCTTGAAGCGCTGAATTTTAAAAAAACCTTGAAGACCAAAGGGTTTTTTCCAATTTAAAATCATCATATCTTTCTTAGTTAGCTCTTTCCGATTCATTTGAATACCTGTGTTATGGGTTTACGGCTATTAGAAATATTTTTACTCTTATAGCTCGGGGATCGACTTTAGACGTCAAATTCTGACGCGCTCTAAGGGTGCGTGGGTAGGCCTAAGTTTTCTTTTGTGACAGTAAAACTATAATTGCAGTTAAAAAAGTTTGCCTAAAATTATATTGATAATTTTGACAAAATGTAAGTTAATTATAATGAACAGATTTCTATACATATACACACAGTTTGGATTATATAAAATCACTTGAGCTAGGATCTATAAATTGTGACACACTTTAAACGAATAAACAAAATTATTTAACTGTTCAAGCAAAGCTTAAATTTACTAAGTGTAGTGAGCATAATACAATGTCCAGACAATCGATTGTTTGGTCCATCTCTAACCAGCAAACAAGATACATCGAACAAATGTTGAATTAATAATATTGTTCAACGACAATGGCCCAGCATTTATCTAATATTGGGTGAGTGTATTGTGTTTGCGAAGTAGATCAGACACCTGGTGACCGTTTGTGTCATTAAAACACGACGTAAAAACGGTCGGCTGGCCACGAAGTATGATCATAAAATAATAAAATATCAAAATTAATCCAGTCAGTCATCAATTTCTTATTAATAGTCACATGGCTGCTCACTGACCAGCAGTATGGCATACACATATAGGCATTATGGCTAACAAAATGGAGAATCGTGAAATTGTGTGCCATGAATTTATTAACCATCACAACGCTAAAATGGGGGCAGATATGACTTTCTAACTTCAAGAGATGACTACTTACCTTCAAGAAAACAATATGAATACAGTGGATTTTTAACCCTTTCAGCGCGCGGACCGTCTTTATACATCAGAATCTGACGTCCGTAGACGTCAGATTCAGACGTTTAAAGACGTTTCTCACACTGAAAGAATTAAAACATGTATAATGGCCGTAGACCCATAACATAGGTATTCAAATGAAGCGAAAAGAGCTAACATGTACATTTATGATGACTACAAATAGAAAAAAATGATACGAAAACATTTTAGCGTTGTGAGGGTTAATAAAGTCATGACACACAATTTCACGATCTTTTATTTCGTTAGCTATAAGGCCTATATCGTGTGTGCCATACTTTTCTCTCACATACTGCTGGTCAGTGAGCAGCCATGTGACTAATAATAAGAAATTGATGACTGACTGGATTAATTTTGATTTTCTTGTTGTCTTGTCTTGTCCTGTGTTGTATTGTATTGTTCTTGTCTGTTTGTGTCTTGTTTTATATTGCCCCTTGTCTTCTTGTCTAGTCTTGTCTTGCATTGGATCGACTGGTCTTATCTTTGTCTTGTTTTGTAGCGCAGAGCATTGTTTTGCCTTGTCTTTTTTGTCTTGTTTTCTTTTCGTGTCTTTTCTTGTTGTGTCCTGTATTGTATTATATTTTTCTTGTCTTGTCGGGTCCTATCTTGTGTTATTTTGCCTTATATTATTGTATTGTCTTGTATTGCTTTGAATTGTCTTTTCTAGTCTGGTTTGGTCCGGTCTGGTCTTGTCTTGTCTTTTTCTTGATTTGTCGTATTTTTTCCGGTTTTATCTCGTTTTACCTTTTTACATTTTTGTCTTGTATTGTATTGTTTTGTTGTCTTGTCTTTTATGGTCTGGTCTTTTTTGTATTATGTCGTCTAAGTCTTCTTGTCTTGGCTTAGCTTCTTGTCTTGTCAATGTCTTTTTTTTCTTTTGTTTTCTTGTCTTGTTGTCTTGACTTGTGTTTTTGTCTTGTCTTATCTTCCTGTCTTGCCTTGTATGGTGTTGTATTGTCTTTTTTTTGTCTTGTCTTTGTTTTGTCTCATAGCTCTTTATTTTACCACACACAGTTTTATGATGGCTATTTGGGAAATAAAGGGTTTAATTTAAATGAATCTAATTTGTTTTCTCTAAAGATCGCAAACGTGACTGTTTATCCGTGATGACTGGCATCACATTACAGAAAAATAATAGAACATGTAATAACGTAATCATGACCAGCCTTCTAAATGACCATTTGTGTGCCAGAAATCTCACGTTCAGCTAATTGATAACTTTAAAATAGAATATCTCAACCGTGATGTCGAATTTGTACGTAATATATTTGTAAGAGACTCAAAATATGAGAAATGTAACGTGGAGATATATTTACAGCTGAACATGTGAATCCAGTAAGACCAGGGACAAAATTCAAACTTGACATTGCTGCAGACATATTAATTAGGATTGTATTAGAGATAAGGGGGATGTTTTACCTCTGATATCACATTGCGATCTACCTTTCAAAATAGCCGTCATGTCTTCTCTATCCACTCTATCCATTAGCCCTTGTTCTGCTAGGACCGTAAAAATTTACAAAAACAAATGAAACGCTACCGAAAACAAAAAAAAATTGTTAGATGCTTATTTCATCTAATAACTCAATGGGCGGTATGATATGTTTCGTCCATTTGAAGCTGAAAATTGCGTTAGCAATTTTAGCTTCAAATGGATGAAAACTACCCACAAACAATTTAGGGACGCACCATTTGATATCTGGGGGGGGGGGGCTACATTAAAATTGAAAAAAAAAGTTTGTCGCCACAAAAGTCGGAAAAAAAAAGTTTGTTGAAAATGTGAGCAGAAAAAAAAGTTTGTTTTTAAAATTGATGAAAAATATGTTGACCAGAAAAAACACCAAATGGTAACGTACATAATAGGGAAAGCATACGACAAAAAATTTCTTCGACATAACATAAAAAAAAAATTGTCGGACGTTGATCGCCAAAAAAAAAGCTTGTTTTCCACCGGAGGTAAAAAAAAAAGTTTGCAAGCAACAAAAACTCTGAGCCCCCCCCCCCCCCCCAGATATCAAATGGTGCTTCCCTTAGCAGGACAAGGGTTAATCTATAATTGAATAACCTTCCGAAAGATAAATCATGTCTGGAAATAAATAATATACATCACGCCATTAATAAGATCACCTATATATACATGTTAATGTGATAATACTAAATATACGACGTGGCTAATAAGCTTTTAACACAGCGATACATTTTCATCGTCAGGGAGTTGATTTACTTAACCTTTTCACTACCATACATGACGGAAATTTCCGTCGTCATTCGTCAATGAACGTAACCATAAAATGACACAAATCTTCGTCAAATATATACTACATTTATGTATTTTTCGTCATTTGAAGCTGGAAATTGCGTTAGCAATTCCAGCTTTAAATGACGAAAAATAGAACTCATACACCAGTATATCTCGATCCTGGCATGCACCCCGGCCTGGAAGTCAAAGGGTTAACCATTAATTTTGTGCATTAAATATTGAATCTTAGTTGGATATCGAGACAAAAAATGTGTTTGTTAGATTATATATTAGTTTCTTATTTATCGGTTAAATTATTATTAAAAAATAATAAAAATGACTAGATAAAGGTCTCAGATTGGCTTATTAATACGTTATAATGGTAGGTTCTGTAAATTGGTCAAACTTTAACACGTATACATGAAGCCCTAGACACATAAAAAATTCGATATTGCCAAAAAGTGTAGAACGATGTAAAATAATGTTGTGTGTGCTGTGGTGACAAAACAATTGCCTAAGCGTCAATTCTATACTTTTCTCCCAAGGCAATAATGATACAAAAGAAAACGAATCCTAAAACACCGCTTTAACTCGGGTCTGATAGATATACCTACAACACGGATATATGACATATTTTTAGATTATACCCATGAAGAAATATAATGGTTAAAGGTGATCTATCACCCCTTATATGGTATGAATTATTATGTCTTTATATGGGGTGATTGGCTATCATGTGACCCTCCCTCTCAGAGGGTCACATGATAGCCAATCACCCCATATAAGGAAACACTTGTGCCCCATCTTGTAACAACTTTGATTTATTTGTCACAAATTTATTCATACTATATAAGGGGTGATAGATCACCTTTAAAATATCGAATCTCTAACGTATTATATTTTTAGACCACGACATGAATTTTTTCCAGTGATTGCAGACAAAAACGAATCAAGGAGTGGTTTGGGAATGCTGGAGAAATAATAGGTTTAGTCAGCTAGTTAGAGCATCTATGGATATTATAATATAGGCCGCTAGAGATCCTGGGCACGTATTCTCGTACAAGTTACGATATATCGTATAGTATGCTTTGGAGATGGCCATCTCGACAAATCCGAAGCCTACGATATATGATAACTTGTACGAGAATACAGTGTCATCACCACAGCTGTAAGCTCCCCTAATCAACATGATATATAACATTTTGTTTGGACAGGGTATCCCGTGGCAAAAAGTTAAGCAGTCTTTCCTATTTGCTAATGAAATTTGATTTAGATTAGCGAAGTATTTATATACATCAATAACCAGAATGTCAAGTCAAGGCGCGAAAAAGGAAATTGCTGATCAAGAATTTTCAAGCAAAATATTGCGTTGTCGGGGATCGACTTTAGACGTCAGAATCTGACGTCGATCGACAATTTACGTCAGAAGAAAAGTGGACACACCGCACCGAAAGGGTAAAATATTTCTAATGCATGGTCGTAGACCCATATGACATAGATATTCAAATGAAGCGGAAAGAGCTAACTAAGGCATTATGTCTGGCCGTTATCTCTGATGTTGGCCAGACATTAGATCAGCATTTGCCCTGTGTGTTTGTCGGGATTAGGGTGGTATCTTTCTTTGTAACTGCTCATGAGTGTGTGGTGTGTAATCGTCTGGCGCCGGGGTGACCTTGATCTTCAAAGTCCAGAAACACCCTGTCTGCTGCTCGGGGGGTGGGTACAGGGATAGCGAACTAAAGCGCAAAACATACCCGCGTGCGCGAATTCGCGTTGGTATCATCAAACCCAAAATTATTGTATTATTGCCAAAACATACCAGCGCGAAGAGCAACGCGAAATTGGTCAAAACTGTTTACATTTTTTCGTGCGTCACGCAGCTTTTCGCGTCACCACAATCTGGCCTTAAAACAGAGACAACGCCTCCGTTGGTTTTCGCGTTGGTGTGTGGACAGCGTCTGTTGCTACGTTTCTCGTCGCGTGAAAAGTTCTATCTTGCTCTCACGCTCGCATCGCCTGTGTTTTGCAATTAACCGTTACAGCGCGGTGATCGAAACAACGCGAGGATCGACTTTAGTCGTCAGAATCTGACGTCTGCAGACGTCAGATTTTGACGACTAAAGTCGATCCCTTTAGATAACTAAGACATATATGATGGTTTCAAATTGCAAAAAAACCTTTGGTCTTCATGTTTTATATGTAAAAACGAAATAAAAAATTAAGCGCTTTAACCCTTACAGCGCGGTGATGACGTTAGACGTCAGCATCCGACGTTTGTGGACGTCAGATTCCGACGTCTAAAGTTGATCCCCGCACTGTAAGAGAAAAATATTTCTAATGGCCGTAGACCTATAACCTAGGTATTCCAATGAATGAGAAAGAGCTAACTAGGATAGTTATGATGATTTCAAATTGTAAATATCCTTTGGCTTCCAAAGTTTTCATTAAAAAAATTCAGCGCTTTAAGGGTTAAGGGTTAAAGCAACGTTCACATAGATACGAATATGAACACAACATAAAGCCCTCTTATGTTAATTAGCTTACGTTGAAAGACCCTCGCTAAGATTAAAAATAATCGCTATCGCGAGGGCCACCCAATACCCCACGAATACGTTTATTTTGATCGCGCCATGGGCGATTGGTGTTTCATTCGTATATCCATGCCGCATCAGGATTTCTATGGATGACGTCATAATTTTGGCCCAAATTGGAAAAAACGACCAGTGGGTTAACTATATAAGAAAACGATTTTTTATATGCTTTTCAGCAACACTAATGTCGTGGACATTATCTCAAGTCACCAATGTTGCATGTATTTTATGCACATACGTTGCGAATAGGTAATTTATTATATTAGTAAACATTCCTATTACTAATATCTGGTTATTTATTTCCATATACACGGTCGAGTTGAATTACAAAGTATTGATAAACCACTGCAATCCAGTAGAACAACTATATTATTCGAAGTTAATTAATTAAAAACGAGATAAAATTAGAATCGGGCACACGCGATACCAAACATGAAATAATCTGAACGAGAGTCATCAACCCGGTTAATGTTAACCAGAACGATTCAACTTGCAGCTATTTGTGGATGACACATAATAATGGCGGTAGCATCAAAATTATTGATCCCCTTGACTTGTGCAGGGTCACATTCGGAGTGGGACAAATTGGGGGTAATTACCCTCATCACGTGTCTGGTGAAGACGCACACACCTAAATACTGCGTCCAGTTACTCTTTCATTTAACCACTTCTGCTGTGCAAAGCTAAAACGTAGTATCTGCTTACCTTACAGGTAAGCAGATACTGCCTTTTGGCTTTGCACAGCAAATTTACGCCGCGTCTGCTGCTGGTTTCTGGGTTTGGGCTTGCTGGTGTCCACATAACGGTCTTGGAGCAAATAAAACATAAATATCCATAAAGAGTTTTTAATCGAGATTTTGTCACAGTTTTTATCCATACGTTCACGCAGTTGTGTGAGTTGCCAACATTCAACCTCCAGGGGGGGGGGGGGGGGAGAGGAGCTGGAGTATTTTTGAAATAAAACTAATTCGGGCAGACTGAGCATAAAATAAAAAATATTGTTCAAGAACTGTTGCAAATAAAGATGTAATAAAATTTTAAAATTTCAGCGCGCCGCCGAGCAGGGTTAAAATAAATAATTTATCCGCGAAAAAAAATACCTCCCCCCACCACCACTGGAGATTAAAAGGCGGTCTCTTTATCGAGCACAGGAGGTTCGACTGGCCCAGTTTAGTCTATATGTGCACAAAACTGGCCTAAAACCCCAATCATTTCATTTGCACACACCTTGCAACCCAGCAATTTTCAATTTGAGTTGAGTCGCGTCTCAAAGTGTATGAAATGCATAAAATTTTCTCTGCGGACACAAGCCTTTGACACAAAATTGATCTGATGCTGGCCCACAACTTGACACAAATTGAAGTGGGTGAAAATTCCTATTAAATAATTCAGCGGTTAAAGGGTTAAATACTTTGTGGGTGATTAAAAGATTGAGTATTTGGGGGATGTTTTCGGCTAGGGGAGTTATCTTCGGCATTACAAGCTGTAAATTGCATTAACAATTCACGGACCAAGTATGTTATTCTGCCCCCAACTAATGAAGACTGGCTCAGCCTGTCCCATGACGAGATCAGCCAATCACAGCCGTCATTCAGTTTTTATTTAAATCAGGGGTTAGAATAGCATACTTGGAAATAATTCAACTGTACAATAGCTGGTTTAGATTATCGATCTAAATTGTCTTGTCCGAGCCATGAAGTGGAATTGATAATTGGTTCTAGGTTTGTCTAGAATGCTGAATTAATAGGGTTAAAAATGAAACACATTACTTCCTTGCCATAATTATTGCTGACATATTGTAATGGATAGATATTTAATTTTGATATGTAAGCTGAACCAACATTATATCACTATAGCACCAGGATTGCTAGCAACAGAACTGGACACGTGTCGCAAGAAGAAGAAGAAATACACCAAATTTTCTGGCCGAATTTGCAAAAGCTTCTGAAATTGACTAATTTTACTGTTTTACAGCAAGGTATAACAATATAATATAATATTATTATAGTGTGGACAATAGAGAATTTATTATTCTCCGAAGCTAGTCATGTTTCACGTTTCCTATAACGAGTAATATTTATGTTAGAAGTAGCTGACTTTCTTAAAACTGGTCCCCCTATCATTTCTGAATTGGTTTATTCAAGTTTTAGGCTATGATTATATTTTTAATTCAAATGGTATGTATTGCCATAATTATAAGAAAATACAACATACGCTAACGAGGCAACATTATACACAGGCAATAAGTGAAGTATAGTATCAAGTGACGAAGAAAAAGAAGACCAAATTATCGGCCCCATTTTGCAAAAGATTCTGAAATTAACTAATTGCATAGATATAGGCGAACTCGGAAAGGTACATTCTTAAGTTAGAAAAAAAGCATAATAGATAATATTAACGGAGAATATGATTTGTAACAAAAGTATTTTTTACTCCAGTAAAAAAGTATTTTTCTAGCCTGTTTGTAACATATAAACCTTATAAGTTATATCGAATCATCCTTTCCAAATCAGTTACATTTTAATGATATTTAGGCCATGATGCGCTCAATAGATTGTATGTAGTGGATTGCATTACATTTTTTTATGATATGGCTTATGGCAAACACAAGTAAATTGCGTGCACCATTTTGTA
>OZ024909.1:64313834-64334852 GCA_964017125.1 Flabesymbios commensalis | reverse complement strand
ATATATATATATATATATATATATATATATATATATATATATATATATATATATATATATATATATATATATATATTCGAGACCGGTGGTTAAAGGGATAATAAGCCCTTATTTTGCTAGAGCTCCATATATATACTTTCTCAGACGAGTTTTAAACTGAAGGAAATGCCAATGAAATAGATAAGATACTTTGTGATAGATATACTCAGTCAATCAAATTTAGAATATATGTCATCGCATATAGGAATTCGTAAAAATAAATATTGTTAGCATTAAACCTTTTAACCGCCAATGTAAATAAATTGGAATTTCACTCACATAAAGTTGTGTCTCGCTGACGTGATTCACAACTTCGAGTGAGTAAACATTATTCAGATTGGACAAAATGGTGGTCAACTATTTTCCAATCTTGCTGAGATTGACCTTCAACATGTTGAAAATCTGACATTTAAGGCGATAATCAAAATATAATCGTGACCGGCGGGTAAATGGTTGAAGCTGTGAGTTGCGTCAGTGATTTCAGCTTCAACTGGGTGAAAAAAGAGTGATTGATATTTCATCTGGACAAGGTCTCTCTATTGTATGGTGGGTTAACCCTCAAAACGCTGAGATATTTTTATATAAACCTTAGAGACAAAAGGGTTTTTTTAATTTGAAATCATCATAAAGGTCTTAGTTAGTTTTTTCCGCTTCATTTGAATATCTATATTATGGGTCTACGGCCATGATGATTTGTTGAATTCCTTCAGTGTGGGAACCGTTTTTAGACGTCTAAAGGCGGTCCCCGCGGTGAGTTAAACACATCTTACATCTAGGTCAACAACACATCTAAGACCTGTGATTGGTCACATGCCTTACATCCAGGTCAACAACCCAGATGTAAGAAATGTGATTGGTCAAATGCCTTACGTCTAGGTCAAAATATACTGTAGATCTGGTAATAATCACCCTTTTTAATTTTCGCGAATTTCGCGAGGAGGACAAATCCGCGAATTCAAGAATCTCGCAAATATTATTATTATAATAGCGCTACTAAAAAAAAAAAATTCGTGAAAAGTCCTAAAATCTGAAATTAGCGAAACTTTTAACACGCAAAAATTACCAGGTCTACAGTATTATTACATTGACTCTTAAACATATGATCGCAATGTCCCTTAGATTGATTTTAAAATGTAGATATAATTTACATATCTGCTTTTAAAATAACCTGTGATTTTACAAATCTAACCCTGCTGTATAATATATTGCCTATAGGCCCTACTCATGTACATATATCTCTAGGACAAATAAATCAGAACTGACGGTCGCAATGTGAATAAAAGATCCGTCTGTATGGATGTCTGTCTATTCTGTATGTCTCTAAGTCGCTAAGATACATAACCCTTACAACGCTGAAATATGTTTTGTTATAAACACGGAGACTAGAATTTTTTTCAATTTGGTAACACCATAAATGTCTTAGTTAGTTTTTTTCGGTTCATTTGAATACCTATGTTATGGGTCTACGACCATTATAAATATTGTAATTCTTTCAGTGCGGGAACCGTCTTTATACGTCAGCATCTGACGTCTACAGACGTCAGATTCTAACGTATAAAGACGGTCTTTCAGTGCGGGGACCGTCTTTATACGTCATAATCTGACGTCTACAGACGTCAAATTCTGACGTATAAAGACGGTCTTTCAGTGCGGGGACCGTCTTTATACGTCATAATCTGACGTCTACAGACGTCAGATTCTGACGTATAAAGACGGTCTTTCAGTGCGGGGACCGTCTTTATACGTCATAATCTGACGTCTACAGACAGTGCGGGGACATGTCTATACATAATCTGACGTCTACAGACGTCAGATTCTGACGTATAAAGACGGTCTTTCAGTGCGGGGACCGTCTTTATACGTCATAATCTGACGTCTACAGACGTCAGATTCTGACGTATAAAGACGGTCCCCGCACTGAAAGGGTAATAAAATGCATGGAATTTGGCGATTTCTTGAACTTAAAAATGACTGAAAGTACTGAAAAAATACTAGTATAATTTCATAAGACATATAGATGAGTGAGCATGGATGGAGACGGGTGTAAATGGTACAGTGGCATCCCGTGCTGCCTGGATGTCTATACAGTCCTGTGGGTTTGTACAGACGAGATCCAATGTAATTACAGCTACGGACGTCTGAAGGGGTCAGCCCAAGATTACGACGCCGAATCTGGTAAGATAATTCTGACACGTAATTAACGCCTTCCCTTTTTTCTCCTCTCTCCAAATAGGTTGCCATGGCGACCGCTGCATTTTTGCCTCTGAGAATGAGGCTTTAGTTTGGGAGGGCTAATAGTCCAGTTGTCAAATGGCATTTTTTCACTCAAGCGTGTTTCGCGGTATGGACGATGTTTTATGATTGATTCTGGTTCTAAGGGATGTCCTGAGCAGGAATCAGCCGGGTGCCACTTTGGCACCCTTGGGCGGAATTTTTTAAGGGCAAAAACAAAATGGCCGCCAAATATTTCAAGGTCAAATATGATTTTTCAACAAATGAAGCCAGGAACAAGTGTAATACCTCATTTTCATGTGATTTTGACTGGGCAATCCATTTCTTGTATTATTTTGATGACTCAAGGTCATCTTCAAGGTCAAAAAGACAATTTCAAGGTTAAAGAAGCAAAAACACAATTTTTAACAAATAAAGATAGGAATCCAGAATCCTGGTTCGCCTCCGTAACGGCGACGTCCGACAGATATCTACCATCTTTGACCTGGATACCACAGTTGACGCAGTAAGTGAGGACGACCGCCAGAAAGTACTACAAACTAGACGCGGACCTGGCACTCAGAGGGTTATTGTTGACAGATCACATGTACAGAGTAATGAACAGTCAGCTGACGGTCAGTTGTCAACTACTGACCAGAACAATGAACAGTCAGCAGACTAGCCACGGCCGGCCAGAGCCCACCCGTCTGTCTCCATGACAGCCCGTGACAGATAGCCAGTGATCACCAGTGCAAGTTCACCAGTATTCCGCTGGTCCATCATTAAAGCAATGTTACATTTTGTGTTATTGGCCCAAGACGCTGAGCCGGTACTGGTTTGATTTTGGCCCGCCGTCTACGATATCGGGCCGGAATTGGGCCAGCAGTGGTTCAGCGTCTCATTTGAATTTACATTAACGTTAACTGTCGACCTGAACAAAGAACATTCAGCTGACTTAAACCACGGCCGGCCAGTGCCCACCCGCCTGTCTACATGACAGCTAGACAGTGATCACCAGTGCAAGTTCACCACTACCGCCAGTCCATTATTATAACAATGTCGTTTTTCGTGTTTATTTCACCAAGGCGTTGGGCCGGTGCTGGCTTGATGCTGGCCCGCCGTCTACGATTTCGGGCCAGCATTGGGCCAGCATTGGTTCAGCGGCTTGTTTATATTTTGTTTTTATTTGTATTACTGTATGCAGTTCAATAGTTAATTTCAGCTATCTATTGTTCGAATTTGCATTAATGTTATCTGTCGACCTGAACAATGAACATTCAGCTGACTTAAACTACGGCCGGCCAGTGCCCACCCGCCTGTCTCCATGACAGTTAGACAGTGATCACCAGTGCAAGTTCACCACTACCGCCAGTCCATCATTATAACAATGTTGTTTTTCGTGTTTATTTCACCAAGGCGTTGGGCCGGTGCTGGCTTGATGCTGGCCCGCCGTCTACGATATCGGGCCGGCAT
This sequence comes from Flabesymbios commensalis, assembly GCA_964017125.1. Taxonomy (NCBI): domain Eukaryota; kingdom Metazoa; phylum Annelida; class Polychaeta; order Terebellida; family Flabelligeridae; genus Flabesymbios; species Flabesymbios commensalis. Next base: position 64,331,129 of record OZ024909.1, on the reverse strand, counting down.
TGGGCCAGCATTGGTTCAGTGTTTTGTTTTTATTTGTATTACTGTTAAAACATGCAGTTTAATAGTTAATTTCAGCTATCATTACTATGTATTATATCGGAAGGTTTTTTTTTCACTCATTAGCACCATATTAGCTACGATTTCATGACAATTATCATGAAGTCGCTGTCGGATTATTTTGCCCTTTATTACTTAATATATTTGAGGGCGATGTTTTATTCATTTCATTGTGTGGTGGGGCGTTTCATCGGCGACAGACAGTCACAGACCGGCATGATCTACAACGATGGGGGTTGATCTTGGTGTGTACAGAGTTCGGATAGGTCTTTTTAATTCATTCAAATTGAAAACCACAACTTCCTTACTGGCAGTACACGGCGATCATATAAGTATTTTTCTAATTTTATTATTAACTACTATTTTGTTACTTTTAAGTGGCGACATAGAAGTTAATCCTGGCCCGACAGCTTCATTGTGGCATTGTAATATACGTGGTCTCAACTTCGAAACTCATGCAGACTTATTATCTGATGTGGCCCATAATTTTGACATTTTAGCGTTGACCGAAACTTTTTTAAATACTAATTGTTGTTTTGACCTAAATATAAATGGATATTTACCGATTTTCCGTAAAGACCGCACACTCAGACCTGGTGGGGGTGTGGCCTTATATGTTCGTGACAGTTTATTTGCTGTAAGACGTAGTGAATTTGAGATCCTCGAATTAGAAGCCCTATGGGTTGAGATAAAAAGTTCCAAACTAAATTTAATGTTATGTGTTTGCTACAGACCTCCCAATACTGGTCAGGTATTTTGGGATAATTTTCAAGACTCTTTAGACCGTGTCAAGCAGAGCGGTAATGCTAATGTTATTATCATCGGCGACCTCAATGCAGATCCTGGCTATGCCAATGGACCTAAACTTAAATATTTCTCAGAAAGTAATAATCTAAATATTAATATTACCAGTCCCACTCGAATAACATCTGTTGGTGCCACTATATTGGACCAAATTTTAACGTCCACGTCTGTTAATGTCACGAATTGCAGAGTAGGTGATCCTTTTCATAAAAGCGATCATTGCTCTATTTATTGCAACACATCTCTTTCATGTAATTACCACGATTCTTTTAACCGGAATATTTGGGATTTTAGGAAAGCTGATTGGGCTGGCCTTAAAGATTACCTACATTTTTACGATTGGGACACCTGCTTCTCGTCCGAAGACGTGAACGTGTGGACTGAGCAGTGGACACGCGCTTACTTAGAAATATGTAAACAATTTATACCCTTCAGGTCGGTCACCATAAGGCCCAACGACAAACCGTGGTACTGTAATACACTTAGGGCGCTAAAAAGGAAACGCGATCGTCTATTTCGGAAATTTAAAATGACGAAACTTGAAATTGACTGGGGCGCATATAAAAAATTACGTAACAAATATGCGCATGAATTATCTAAAGCAGTCTCTGACTATAATAAAAAACTATTTGATTCCTTGAATGACTGTAGTGTTTCAGAGAAAGGCTGGTGGCGAACAATTCGTGTGTTCTTTAGTGGGTCTAAGCAGAAGGTTCCAACTTTGCAATATGCTGATGGCTCTATCTGCACCGATACCAAGGATAAGGCGAATCTGCTCAACAAGATGTTTTCGTCTTATAGCGAAATTAACGATAGTGATAGGCGTCCACCCGACTTAGACTTTAAAACTGGTTCTCGATTAGAGCAAATTTACCTATCCGAATCCGACGTATTAGATATTCTTCAATCTTTAAAAATAAACAAAGCTACTGGTCCCGATGACATAAGTCCAACGTTGCTGAAAAATACAGCACAAGTGATTTACAAACCTCTATCTCGCTTGTTTAACAAATCTCTTTCATCAAATACTTTTCCGGATTTTTGGAAAATTGCTAATGTTGTTCCAATTTATAAAAAAGGGGACAGTCACCTATGTAACAATTATCGCCCAGTGTCTTTACTGAGCGTTCCAGGGAAAATTTTTGAGAAATGCATTTTCAAATACTTGTTCAATTACCTCCGTGACAATAATTTGATACATAAAATGCAGTCTGGTTTTATGCCGAAAGACAGTACGACAAACCAATTGGTATTTTTATATCATACTCTTACTGAAGCTTTAGATAAAAATAAAAAAGTTCGTGTTGTCTTTGGAGACATAAGCAAAGCTTTTGATAGGGTATGGCACGCTGGTCTTTTGGCCAAATTAAATTCCACTGGTGTAACCGGTGATTTAAATAAGTGGTTTTCAAGTTATTTAGCTGGAAGAAAACAGAGGGTAGTTTTAGATAATATAAACTCAGATTTTCTTTTGATTAAGGCCGGGGTTCCCCAAGGATCTGTCCTAGGCCCACTTCTTTTTTTAATTTATATAAACGATATAGCTGATAACCTGCAATGTGGGATCAGTCTTTTTGCAGACGATAATATTATTTTCACGTCTGCAGACACAATGGAAGACTGTACAAATGCTTTAAACAAGGACTTAATTGAAATGGAAAACTGGGCGGCAGCTTGGCTTGTGACATTCAGTGCAAAAAAAACTCTCGATATGGTGCTTTCATTTCATCCCAAACCAGTGGTACCTCCCCCTCTGCGTTTTATGAATGTTGACATTAAAAACGTTGTTGAGCATATCCATCTTGGCTTAACTTTTACCTCCAATCTTAAATGGTCTTCTCATATAAATAATATATCTACTAAAGCTAATAAAAGATTGACTATTTTGAACAAATTATCATTTAAAATTACTAGGAAAGGTCTAGAACAATTATATTTTGCCTATATCAGATCTTTGTTGGAATATGGTGATGTAGTATTTTCAAATGCAGCCCAAAACGATTTAAATAAACTGGACAAAATTCATAAAAGAGGTGCCAAAATCGTGGCGGGTGGCATACGGGGAGTATCGTCAGCTGTTCTATTTGATGAACTGTCCTGGGATACGTTACCAGAGCGACGAAACAATCGCAAATTATTTATGTTTTCAGACATAGTACATCACCATACACCAACTTATCTACATGAACTGTTGCCCAATAGTGTCCACACAAGAAGTGGAAATAGATATAATCTTAGGAACGCTGACCGTTTGGACAACATTTCATGTAGAACAGAATCTTTTAAATCTTCTTTTTTTCCGACCTCAACTGCTTTTTGGAACAATTTGGATGAAAATTTAAAATCAATTGACGATAGAACAAGCTTTAAAAACAGTATTGTTAAGAAGAAACCCACCAAAAATAAATATTACTTTCTCGGTCCCAGGACCACTAACATTATAATGGCTCGTCTGCGAATGAGATGCAGCGAGCTCAAGGACCACCTTTACAGTCTACACGTTTCAGATACTAATATATGTATCTGCGGCGAAGTTGAGACCACGGAACATTACTTGATTTCGTGTCCTTTACACACGGAGGCTAGGAATGATCTGATAGTATCAGTACTCCAATTAGGTTTGGTATTTAATTGCAAAACTTTGCTTCACGGCAGTGATATTCAAACCCCTTTTATTAATGAAAATCTGATGGAAGCTATTGCTATCTTTTTAAGATCAAGTGGTAGATTTTCCCTCTTACAATGAGGTTGTCTGCTCAATTTTATTAGCTAAATAACTAATTGTACCTTTCCCCTTGCTGCCTATTTTGAACTCTGTTACTACTACCTCCACCCACCACCGCCTTATAAAGATCTGTGGCGGTAATAGCTTGTCTGTGCCTGTCTGCCGCTTGTTGAATTGTGCCACTACCCTTGATTGAGATCATTGCCTCTTCGAAAGGAGCCTTGTATTACATTTATATGTATTGTTCCAATTGAAAAATAAATATGTTTAAACCAAACCAAAGATAGGAACATGTGTAATACCTCTTTTACATGGGATTTTATCTGAAAATGAATGTATGATCCAAGGTTAGCTTCAAGGTCGAAAGTCCTTTCCAAGGTCAAAAACAAAATGGTTGCCAGATATTTCAAGGTCAAATATGATTTTTCAACAAATGAAGCTAGGAACAAATGTAATACCTCATTTTCATGTGATTCTGACCGGGCAATTCATTTCTTGTATTATTTGCATGATTCAAGGTCATCTTCAAGGTCAAAAGGTCAAATATCAAGGTCAATCAAGCAAAATTACCGTTTTTAACAAATAAAGCTAGGAACATGTGTAATACCTCATGCAATTTTGACTGGGCATTCCATATCTGATATTATTTTGATTATTCAAGGTCATCTTCAAGGTCAAAGGGGTCAATTTCAAGGTGAAGTAAGAGAAAATATCATTTTTAACAAATAAAGCTAGGAATGTGTGTAATACCTCTTTTTATGGGATTTTGATTGACAAATCCAATTATAGTATTATATGAGTGATTAAAGGTTATCTTTAAGGTCAATTTCAATTCAAGGTCATCAAAATTCAATTAACAAACATAAATAGCAAAAAGTGTTGTACGTCTTTTTAGTGTAATATTGACAAATAATCCATTTCTGCTACTATTTTAATAATTAAAGGTCATTTTCAAGGTCAGTGTGTCAATTTCAAGGTCAGGTAAGCGAAAATATGATTTTCAACAAATAAAGCTAGGACAATATCTTTCTGGTATGATTTTGGTTATTTGAGGTGATCCTCTAGGTCAAATGTAAATATCAAGGTCAAATATTATTTTACCGTAGTATTCTACATATTGGAGCACACATAATAAATTGTCTTGTTGTATCTTTAACCGGATAATCTAATTCTAGTAGGGTTTTAATGAATAAACATCATCAGAGTGAAATGATCAGACAACTAGAAGGCATCAAAGGGTCACGGAGAGGCGTCAAATAGCGACGAAAAAGCATAAAAGATCAATGGAGAGGCGGTAAAAGGTGACAGAGAGGCGGTAAAAGACAATGGGGAGGCATTAAAGGATGTCGACGAGTTGCTAAAAGGCGCCCCAGAGGCGCTAAAGAGCGAGTAAGAAGGGTTAAAAGAAAATGAGTAGTCATTAAAGGGCAATGAGGAGGCATTGAAGGGCAATGAGGAGGCGGTGAATGGCAACGTGAATGCGTTAAGGGGCAAAAATGGGGCGTTAAAGAGCGACAAGATGCATTAAAAGGTGGCGGGGTGGCATGAAAGGGCTATGGAACAGTGACAAGGAAGTACGTTCACGGGTGATGGGGCGGTGCTAATGGTTGATGGATAGGTGTCTAAGTGCAATGAGAAGGCATTAAAAAAGACAGAGAATCGTTAAAGGGCAATGGAGAAGCGTTAAATGGTGACGGAGAGACGTCAAAGAGCGATGGAAAGGCGTTAAAGGCCGAAAAAGTGTTAAAAGTGATGTAGATGCACTAAACTTTGATGGAGAGGCGCTAATAGGCGCTGCAGATGCGTTAAATGGCGATGCGAATGGGGTAAAGGGCGATGGTGAGGCATTAAATGGCGATGGGAAGGCGGTAATGGGTGATGAGGAGTCGTTCAAGGGCGACCATGAAACATTAAACGACTATGGAAAAGCGCTGAAGGGCAATGGGGAGGAGTTGAAGTGTGCTGGATAAGCGTGTGAGGGTGAGTAGAAAGTGTTAAAACAATGGAGCATTGCTGAAGGGCGACAGAGAAGCGTTAAATGGTGACTGAGACGTCAAAGGGCATTGGAAAAGTAATAAAGGTTGATGGAGATGCATTAAATGGTGATGGAGAGACGCTAACAGGCGCTGCAGATAAGTTAAATGGCGATGGGAAGGCGTTAATGGGCAATGAAGAGGCGTTGAAGGACATCGAAGAGGCGCTAAGGGTGACGGGATGTGTTGGTGGGTGTCATGAAAGGGTTATTGAATGGCGTTAGAGGGTGACGAGGAAGCATTAAATAACAGGTGATGTGGTGGTGCTAAAGGGTGATGGATATGTGTTTTAGGGTGATGAGAAGGCGTTAAAGATGACGGGGAATCGCTAAAGGGCAACTGAGAAAAATTAAATTATGACGGAGAGATGTCAAAGAGTGTAAGAAAGGTGTTAAAGGGCCAAGAAAAAGTGTTAAAGGTTGATGGAGATGCACTAAAAGTTGATGGAGAGGCGTTAAAAAGATGCTGGAGATGCGTTAAATGGTGATGCTAAAGGGTTAAAGGGCGATGAAGAGGCGGTAAATGGTGATGGAGAGGCATTAAATGGTGATGGGAAGCCAGTAAAGGGCTATGAGGAGGCGTTAAATTTCACCGAAGAAGCGTTAAAGGGTGACGGAAAGGCGTTAAAGGACGAAGAGAAAATATAAAGGCAGAACCAAAAGCATTGAAGGGCAATGAGAGACGATAAATAGCGATGGGGAGGCGTCGAAGGACCATGGGGAGGCGTTAACGATTGATGGTAAAGCTTTAAAATGTGATTGAGAGTTAAATTAAAGAGCAATGGAGAAGCGTTCAGTGTGAAGAAGAGGCATTAAAGGGCGTCAGAAAGGCCTTCAATTGCAATAAAGAGGCGTTAAACTAAAAGGATGTTCAGGGCAAAGAAGAGGCGTTAAAGGGCAAAAGAAAGGCCTTCTATTGCAAAGAAGAGGCATTAAACTGAAAGCTATGAAGACGCATTATTGTCTCCCTTTAGTGCCTCTCCATAGCTCCATAATGCCTCTCTCTCACATTATAAGGCCCTCGGTGGCTCTGTAAGGCCTCTTGTGGCCCATTAACGCCTCCTCATTTCTCTATAATATGCCTCCTCATTGCCCTTTAATGCCTTTTCATTGTCCTTTATCGCCTTCTCATTGCCCTTTAATACCTCCTCATCGACCGTTAGAACTTTTCCATCACTCTTTAACACATCTCTGTTAATTACCATTCAATGCCTTCGAGCAGATGTCTTCACCTTGAGCTTGTTTGATCATTTAAACCCAACAGAATTAGATTATCCAGTCAAAATAAAACCCAACACAAGGTATTATACGTGCTCCAATTTCTAGCTTATACGCTAAAACATATATTTGACCTTGAGGATGACTTTAAATCACCAAAGTAATAGGAAAAAGACATTTTTCGCTCAAAATCCCACGAAAAAAAAGTTTTTTACACATGTTCTAGCTGTATTTGTTAAAAATCATATTCTCCTTTACTTGACCGTGAAATTGACATTTTGACCTTAAAGATGACCTTTTATCATCAAAATAGTATCAAGAATAGATTATTCAGTCAAAAAATACGTCAAAAAGACGTATTACACTTCTTCCTATTTTGTTTCAAAAAGATCATATTTTTACATTTTGACCTTGGAAATGACCTTTCGACCTTGAAAATGACCTTGGATCAACAAAATATTACCATAAATGGATTTTTCAGACAAAATCACATGAAAAAGAGGTATTACACATGTTCCAAGCTTGATTTGTTAAAAATGGTAATTTTGCTTATTTGACCTTGAAATTGACTTTTTGACCTTGAAAATGACCTTGAGTCATGAAAATAATACAAGAAATGGATTGCCCGGTCAAAATCACACGAAAATGAGGTATTACACTTGTTCCTGGCTTCATTTGTTGAACAATCATAGTTGACCTTGAGATATCTGGCGGCCATTTTGTTTTTGATCTTGGCAATGCCCTTTCGGCCTTGAAGATGACATTGGATCACCAAAATAATACCATAAATGTATTTTTCAGACAAAATCCAACGAAAAAGAGGTATTACACATGTTCCTAGCTTTATTTGTTAAAAAGGGTATTTTTGCTTATTTGACCTTGAAATTGACGTTTTGACCTTGAAGATGACCTTATATCATAAAATTAATACAAGAAATGGATTTCCCTGGTCAAAATCACATGAAAATGAGGTATTACACTTGTTCCTGGCTTCATTTGTTGAAAAAAACATATTTGACCTTGAAATATCTGGCGGCCATTTTGTTTTGCCCTTAAAAAATTCCGCCCAAGGGTGCCAAAGTGGCACCCGGCTGATTTCTGCTCGGGATACCCCATAGTATCAGAATCAATCATAAAACATCGTCCATACCGCGAAACACGCTTTAGTCAAAATCCACTGGACTATAAGAGGGGTGAGGAGGATAGAGTCGGCACGTACGAAAGAGTCATCAGTAGTACATGTATTAACAAAACTAATAAAAAGAGTTCTTAAATAGTTCACTAAATCTTAGAAAATAATCATATAGTAGGCCTTCAGGATTCGTTATTTTTTCTAATATGACGCTGAAATTTCAAACTTATTGATGTTAATATTTCTTATAATCAAATAATATAGCGATTGCACTATCGCTACCGTTTTTTCCACAATATAGATTGATTGACGAGAACAATGAAATAATGTTTACTTGTTTTAAAATTGTTTTATTTTGATTACAAACAGCTGAATATCATTAACTTGGGTCATATTACATTTGATAGATTTTTTTATCATAACGTATTGTTTATATTTGCTAAAACAGAAAAAAGTTCAATTTTGATTTTGATTTTCCGTTTTTTTTAGTTCGTTCGTTCGTTCGTTCGTTCGTTCGTTCGTTCGTTCGTTCGTTCGTTCGTTCGTTCGTTCGTTCGTTCGTTCGTTCGTTCGTTCGTTCGTTCGTTCGTTCGTTCGTTCGTTCGTTCGTTCGTTCGTTCGTTTGTTCGTTCGTTCGTTCGTTCGTTCGTTCGTTCGTTCGTTCGCTCGCTCGTTCGCTCGTTCGTTCGTTCGTTCGCTCGTTCGTTCGTTCGCTCGTTCGTTCGTTCGTTCGCTCGTTCGTTCGTTCGTTCGTTCGTTCGTTCGTTCGTTCGTTCGTTCGTTCGTTCGTTCGTTCGTTCGTTCGTTCGTTCGTTCGTTCGTTCGTTCGTTCGTTCGTTAGCTCGCTCTATTACTCGGTCTCCCACACGGCGCTCCGGCTGCTGGTTTGTCTGTCTCTACAGTATACATTTGTATTTGTTCGTGCCTTTGTTTTCTAATCCTGTGTCTGGAGGACAGTGTCATCTCAATCATCTTACCATCCTCAGGAGGTTCTCCTGGCCCAGTTTAGCCTATATGTGCACAAAGGTGGCCTAAAGCCCGATTCATTTCATTTCATTTTCCTTTGTTTTCTTGTTTATTTAATGAAATATAGTGAAATAATATCATTTTTAAAGGTGATCTATCACCCCTTATATGGTATGAATAATTATGTCCTTATATGGGGTGATTGGCTATCATGTTACCCTCTCAGAGGCCAATCACCCCATATAAGGAAACACTTGTGCCCCATCTTGTGGCAACTTTGATTTATTTGTCACAAAATTAATCATACTATATAAGGGGTGATAGATCACCTTTAAATCAATTGCTATGAACCCTGGTTTGTATACAATGTCCACCAACACATTTGCCCACATTTATTTCGATTTGAAGAACATATCATCAAATATTCATTTGATGCGATAAAGCAGTGACGTAAATCTAAGGCAATTATAAACATTTACCTCATTCAGAGCGGGGATCGACTTTAGACATCATAAAAAGACGTCTGCAGCAGACGTCAGATTCTGACGCCTAAAGTCCGACGTCTACAGTGACTGTCAGTCTGTAGACATCAGATTCTGATAGTCGGTCCCCGCGTTGAAACGGTTAAATATATATAAATAACAACAAAATCGCCCGAAATACAAATAGACTACTTTCATTTATAATAAAATTAATGTGCAGAAAAAAACAGCACCATAATATGGTTTGGTTACCGATCTTCCAACTTACAAAAAGCAGATAAATCTATGTCCATTTATTACTAAGGGCACTGAATAATTCGGTTGTTTATTATATCTGATTTAGACGAAAATCATACTGTGATAGCATACGAATCCCTGCACCATGAACAAATTCATCTAAATTCATCGGAGGCATGAGGACGGGAAGCCATTAGAGTAACGTGAGATATTGGCCGCTTGATGGATTACGTGGCACTGTGATGACATTAATCACTATTAGTATTTCATAGAGGAGCCGGTGTGAGGCTGGACTCGTCACAGAGAGGCTGCTGTATAATAATGCTTCTAAGATCTGCCGACGAGAAGAAACGAAAGTAACATCTGTAGAAGCTTCTACAAGTAGCATGTTCGTTTCTTTTTAGGAGACGAATATGGCATAATCGTAATGTAGAAGGAAATGGGATGTTTGTAAGATCTGCTAACGAGACGAAGCGAACATAGCACAGAAGGTAATCGAAATATTAACCCTTACAGTTTCAGTGAGGGGACCTTCTTTATACGTCAGAATCTGACGTCTAAAGACGTCAGATTCTGACGTATAAAGTAGGTTCCCGCACTGTAAGAGTAAACATATTTCTAATGACCGTAAACCCATAACATAGGTATTCAAATGCTGAAAGAGCTAACTAAGACATTTATGATAATTTCTAATTGAAAAAACCTTTGGTCTCCACGGTTTATACAAAGATATTATACATGATTTGTACACCAATAATTCAGCGTTGTAAGGGCTGAAGGTACGTTCACATGAAAACGAATACGAAATCCACCAAATAATAATTTTAAAATGCGCATTCGCATTCGTGCATATGTGAATGCACCATAACTGTCTCAGTTTCCTTACTGGATATAGACACCACAGACCTTATTTTGAATAACATTCAATCAAAAAAAATGTTTTAGTCCGCCAAAATTATATAGGACTTGACATAATTTAATAATTTACAAAATTAAACAATTTTCATTCACCCTGAGGTGTGGATTGCTGCCGCAACTCACACCTCAGGGTGAATGAAAATTCGATGAGTACTTGTTAAAACACCCACAGAATCATCCCATGAAGAACGATTCTAAAGCTGCATTCACATGTATTATGTACGAAAACGGCCAGCCGGCCAGAAAAATCCATTTTTATTTAGCCGGATGTCGTATTGGTGTCCGTGTGTATGTGAACACCCAGACCATATAACATAAGAGGGATATTACTGTGTTTAGATTCATGCTCCTATTCGTGAATATGTGTATGTAGTTTCACTCTTACAGCGCGTGGATCGACTTTAGTCGTCAGAATCTGACGTCTAATCTGACGCACTGTAAAGAATAAAAATATTCCTAATGACCGTAGACCCCTAACATAGATATTCAAATGAATCAGAAAGAGCTACCTATGATGACGATTTGAAATTGAAAAAGACCATTTGGCCTCCAAGGTTTTTAAAAAAATTCAGCGCTTTAAATCTGACGTCTGTAGACGTCAGATTCTGACGACTAAAGTCGATCCCCGCACTGTAAGAGTAGAAATATTTCTAACGGCCGTAGACCCCTAATATATGTAGTCAAATGAATATGAAAGAGCTAAAAAATGCGTTTATGATGATTTCAAATTGAAAAAAATCCTATGGCCTCCAAGGTTTGCATAAAAAAATTCAGCGCTTTAAGGGTTGAACCCCTGGTCCATTGTGAAGAGTGGAAGGAGCATGCGCTGATGACAGTCGGTAATCTGAGTCATTTTCTGAGGTATCATCATACACATATATATGCGTAAAAACAGTTTCTACAAAACGATTTTCAGTGTGATGACAATAAAATTTATGATGCGATACCTCTTGGCTTCAGTCTGTCATCTCGAAATTTTAAAAAACGTGAGCTACCGACTGAAAAATATTTAGGTATCGAATCATGTCCGTCAAGCGTTTAACGGTGATTATCGAACCACCATATATTCCCGCGAAGAGAAATATTCCACCATCTGATCCAGAAATACGATGGTAATACAAGTAAAACGATTCTAATATTATGTTGTACGACTGTTACCAGACGAATCCGTCCAAATATTTAAGCAAACTAAATTTCATTGAACATTTTTTAATCAGACAGATTAGATTAAATTGGATCAATTGTAATTACCGATCTTTCGCCTCTGTTGTCAATCTGTCGCCAAACCTGCTAAGATACCTGAGTTAGACCTGCGGAAGGGGAGTCAGAAATGGCAATGTCCACTGAGAGAAGATCATATTCATAACGATTCTAAGATCTGCTTCAGAGAAAATCCGAAAAAGAACGCGCGATTTTAAACAGAGGAGGGAATAGAGATTTCAACATGTGTTGTAGAACTCGATTGTAAGAACAATCGTAGAGAGATTAACGATCCATAGAAGACACGATTCCCTCTAATAAATGGTTGGGACGATTCCAAGAACTTCCAAGGAATGACGCCAATATTTAGCAGTGTGAAAGAGAATTCAGACGAGTCTGATGTGCAAATTAAGAGCAACGATTAAATGAAATGAAAAGAGCCTGTCGTAGAAGTCAACAGACAAACCCGTGAATGATTCCAATACGCCCACCAGAAAGTCATTTCAATAACTGTATAATCACTGTACAGGGGGGGGGGAACTATTTGTTTATGGGAATAATTATTATAACGATTCCGACAAATCTCCAAGAAAGATGGCAATCTCAACCAATCCGAAGCCTACGGTGTCTCGTAACTTGTACGAGAATACGGGACCTGAACAGTATACCTAAGAATATTGAAGTAAACAGAGGGGTTCAAGAAACAGTGCAAAAATATCAGTCATCAGAGGTGCCAAATGTAAATAACACAGTGCAATATTTATGCATATTACACGCCTGGGGTATAGTTCTTAATGTATTCAGAAGGCGGCGCCAGTCGAGTACATGACTCTGTTGGATTGCCTCACGGTACATTCATGTATGAATGACGTTTATTAAACATCTGGCTGCTCCGGGCGCTATTATCCACCAGGTTAAGTTAATTCCCTCGCAGATTTTCACGCGATGGTCATGTAAATTTGTCATTTTCGTTACAAGTGGTAGGCTCACTTCCTACGCATATTGTCTTTATATTTCCATCCATATCGGGTCGCGACCGCGATTCTCGACCCGATATGGATGGAAATTGTAAACGATCATCATGGGTGTGACAGGAACTCCGCCATTTCAAAAAAGATTGTTTCTTAGCTGTAAGGCGTAGCTCCGCGCTGTACCGCGTCGTAAATCAAATTACCATCAACATCTCAAATTGCTCGGTTGCCCACGGTGCAAAAAGGTATTCAATTAGACAGTCGCGGCTGTCGCCGACAATATGTCCCGGCGTTGTCGGTCTTTGATGTTGGCCCGCCTCACCTGTGGCGTGTATGACATAATGCCGCCAAAACGGTAATGGTAATCCAGCGCCAAAACACACCGACGCGCATAATTCTGCGTAATGAATTATGCAAATGTGCCGTCATCAAACAGGTTAATTTGCATAGCTCTGGGATATATGAAATAATAACCAAGATAGAAGAATATTTATAAGCCGACCAATGTAGAAAGCTAAACCAATTGGAAAGGATTCTGCAGTATTAAAACAAATAGTAATTATTTAGATTTTATAAAGCTTAACGCATCACCAAGGTCGTGAACATTTACTCTCGTATCTTTGTAAAACAGTATATAGTTGTATTTAGAGTACGGTAGTTCGTTTCACAAAAATGGAATTATCTAATTATAAGAAAACATTATAACATTATTATCGATTGTCTGACCGGAATGTTCCATAAATATCCGATTGTTGACTACCAGTGCTTCTTTCACCTGTTTTTATTCTTAACCCATTAAGCGCTAAGAGCGGCTATAAATGTTTTGAATCCACGTTATTAGCCAATCGAATCACTACCATAGATAATTAAATCAGTGTTTAAACATCTAGACTTACAAATTAAACAAATATGAGTAATTTTCATCCACTTGAAGTTATGGGTTGCGGTAGCGAGACTAAAATATAGTGATTTGGTTAAAAATAATAATAAAATATTACCCATCCATAACCCTTTAAACCCTCACGATGCACCAAAGCATCATTTTGCATCTCTGAAAAATGACTTAATTATTCCTTAAAACTAGGGGTTTAGAAGGAACATATTCACGAAATTGTTTTAATAATAAAAATACATTTTTTCATTTTCTACCCACTTCAAGTCATCTTCATCCACTACAAGTCGAGAATTGCGATAGCAATTCGCGGCTTGTAGTGGATAAAGATGGCAATGGGAAATTCAAGCCTGAAAGGGTAATAGACATAATAAGTAAAACAATGTTAGAAAAACAAAGTGTCACCTGACTATGCTATTAAATTAAGTATTACCTGATAGAATCAACACTTCCATAGTGATAGACTAGCTATTTTATGTTGCATTTAATTATATGGATACTAGTATTGTGAAAGCAGAAATAGCCGAATTCTATAGATGCGAATGTATTGTTGGTGAAATTTTATTTTTTGTCATGCTGATGTGTGTTTTAATGATTCATGATTCCGATTGAAATATTTTTAGTGTTATTTGTAAACAGCTCGATACATACATTAAAAAAAAGTCAATAAAATATTTTTTATAACATAGGTACATCTAAAGCAGCAATTATTATATAGCAGGTACATATATAAGCATATACATGGCATCAACATACACAAATATTTCATCACCCTTTAACAGTTTTTGTTTTAATATATTCATGGATCATTTCTACCTAATTTTATTTAACTTTGTGTTTTCGAAATCTAGCAGACATTAATTTTTTTAAATGTATTGGAGTCTCTGCTTTTCATAGCATTTTTAATATAAGCTGGATCATGATCTCATGCTAAAAGGTAGAGTAGGTATTAGATTAATCTCAACTATAAAATTTGTTTTCTGCAGCCACTTAACGTTCATTATTGAGAAATTGGAACTGTTGCCTGTGATTGCAAAATAATGCGGATAGTAATACCTTGCAATGACGTTTTTCTTAATCAAATAAGTTTATAGGTGCGATATTAAAAAAATTGAAAAAATAGTGCGATTAGCAAAACACGCGAAAGTTATCCTACTGGAACTTCAGACAAACATTATGATTAATTATAGATTTTTTTTACATCAGTTAACATTTAAAATTGATTCCATCTGCTTTATCAGCTTTTTACTAGTTAATAGATATAAATTAATAAAGATATGTATTTTATAGGGTGTTTTTGTATGGTACGGATTAATACTCGTCGTATGCTAAGACATGTGCTGAGATATATGTAGTTATTAGGCCTTTAACCGCCAAATTATTCAATTGGAATTTCAACCCGATTGAAGTTGTGTCTCGCTGACGCGATCTACAACGTCAAGTGAGTGAAAATTATTCAGATTTCACAAAATGGAGGTCAATTTTTTCCAAATATCGCTAATTGATGCCACATTTTATCTTTAACATGTTTAAAAGATAGTGCTAAATGTAATAGTAAAAAAATGATGAAAACTAATATACTCGGTAAAAGAATTAAGCAGATTTGAATCAGTATCCACCTAGTTATGTCAAGTTAGCTACTTAACCCTTTCAGCACGGGGACCGACTTTAGATGTGAGAATCTGACGTCTATTAACGTGAGATTCTGACGTCTAAAGTCGATCCCCGTACTGAAAGAAGTAAAAACGTATACTGGCCGAAGACCCATGGCATAAGTATTCAAATGAAGCGGGAGAGCTAACTAAAACATTCATGATGATTTTCAGTTGAAAAAACTCAATGGTCTCTATGGTTTACACAACAATATTTCAGCGTTGTATCGGTTAATGCATTGTATTTGTGAATTGTTATTCCACCATTCAAAACAATATAATCCCTTTATCTTCGTTTTTTTTAATTAATACGTGCTTTAAACCATAACATGTACAACAACTGCAATGCGAAGCAAGCTGTTAATATAATATAATATGTTTTACTTGTAATATGTTGCTATATATCGGTTTTAGTCATATCAATTCTTCTTTTTCTTCCTGGTAACAAGTTCACATATTAATTACGGCTTATAATAAATAATATCTTACGACAAAAATCTTATATTTATAGCATTGTTGCGGGAGCCAATGAAAAATAAAAGTTCATAAGAATAATTGTAATCTCAAATATATAATGGTTTTCAGATCCAACGTTCATATATGATAAAAAATATGTATTTATAAAAAGTGAATGAATAGGCACATATCAGTATAATAAACGATTACTATATACCAACTGTTTTCTTCGGTAGTCCTTAATATATAAAGGTCATATTGATCGTGAAACGTGTCACTGTTTTAATGCTTCATTAGGCCAAAATAATGCCCATTAGGCTCGCTGTATTATATGCCAGTAATTGTGATGCTAATGTGATGGAATGGGTGTATTTAAGCACAGACGAATATGACAAAAGTGGCCAAATGGGTGTGGCAGTCATACAAGTGATCTAACCACCCACGGAAAATGAGAAGATGAACCAATGATGGAGGTTGGGCCAATGTTGGTTTAATGTTGGGCCGCCGTCTGTGACGGCGGCCCAACATTAAACCAACATTCAGTCAAATTTCCTTGTTCGCTTGATAACCACCCAGGAACACGAGACGTTAAACTAACGTTGTTTTAATGTTGGCCCATCGTCGGCAACGTTAAACAGCATTGGTTCGTGTTTGGTGTTTGCTGTGTACCGCTCAGATACACCTCTGTCAAAAATGATATTATGGAAACTTATGGAAACTTTCTTTAATATAAACCATAACACAGGTGCACTAAATTAAATTTGGATATAAAAAAAATGATTGTGGCACATGCTTAAAATTAATATGGGAATTTACAGAAATGAATAATCTAACTTTTGGGAAATTGTTTTTCAATAAACTGATCGATCAAAATAATTTTTCAGAAATTTAGCCACAGCAATTGATATTCGTGTTTCATTTAAGATAAACTAAATTAATTATCAGCAGTTTACTAAGAGTCGCATAATTCAACAATAAATAAATTTGTGAGAAAATCAAGTGGCCAAATTGAATAAAACACATGACTGTCTAATGTCATGCTAAAATAATGTTATTTTACTAGATTATAAAGGTCTAACTGGTTATGTTTCAGTTATTAAATGTCTGGCTCTTGATTGGTCTTGTGTATTTCTAGATATCGATTTGTTTATAAAGAAATAAAAATGATCACAAAGCGAACAATACACAGTGCAGGAGGAAACACGTGTTATGTATGTACAAACACGTATCAAAAATATTTCCACACATATGTGACCCATCTGCACGTAATTACTCGTATCGCGCAGAAATGCCAAAGATAATACAAGACACCAAGAATATTATATATATTTTTTTTAATTGATAAATAATATCGATACACATAAAAAGCATATTTTTGAAAAAATAGACCATTTGTTTTTTTTCTATCATTTTGTAAAAAAAAATTCAATAGTGAACAAAACACATAAGGATGAGGATTAATCTTCATTTTGAGGCATTTCACTTCTAGCATAATAATCACATTGCAAAAAAATAAAAATCTATTATTACGGTTTGAATAACGATAATTCCTA
>OZ024909.1:64283834-64308834 GCA_964017125.1 Flabesymbios commensalis | reverse complement strand
CGTACACATTGCCATCTCTATCCTAACAGGTACTTATTTATACCGCAGTCAATTGAAGCATACCCAAGAACACAACATCTAAACAATGTCCCAATATTGAGAGGGGAGAAACATGATGGTCGAGATGGTCATCTCAACCAATCCGAAGGCTACGATATATCATAACTTGTACGAGAATACGGGCCCAGTGTTTACTGCTGTTTGAAATATTTTGTGTTTAACATATTTTATCAATGGGAGTGGCAACTAGACTGCAAATCAAAGTTATGAAGCAGATCTGAAGAAAATATGCGGATGGATCATGCCACGCTATCCTGTAATCACCAACTTTAATCCATCGCTGTGCCACCATCAGAGACGTTGACCCGACGTTAAGTCAACATTGGATGATTGTTTCTGAAGGATCAAACAAGCCCTCGTCTGGTTTCTCATGCGGATGTCTCCGGGGCCCATTAGTCCATGCTCGGGGTTACGACACCTTACAGTTTTCAGAAGAGAAAAGAGGATTCGGGTTAGTGAGGTCAAAGTCCAGGGTCAGAGGGTCACAGTGGGACTAACCACGGGACGTCATGGATCACAGGTGCTGATATATCAAATCGGCATAAACCATCTTTTTTTATTTTTTCAATTTTAATTAATAATTTACACAACGTTACAATAATGCCTACGACAAATATGTGTAGATCAACCCTTACAGTGTGGGGATCGACTTTAGTCGTCAGAATCTGACGTCTGTAGACGTCAGATTCTGACGACTAAAGTCGATCCCCACACTGTAAGATTAAAAATATTTATAATGGCCGTAGATCCACAACACAGGTATTCAAATGAATCGGAAAGAGCTAACTAAGACATCTATGATGATTTCAAATTGACCTTTGGTCTCAATGTTTTTTTAAAAAATATTCAGCGCTTTTAGGATTAATACAGGTAACACTTTGTGTTGATCAATATAATATGCTGTCATCCAGCAAACAGCAACACGAGACACTGAACTAATGCTGGTTTAACCTTTGCCACGCTGAAATATTTTCGTATAAACGATGGAGACCAAAAGGTTATTTTAATTTGAAATCATCATAAATGTTTCTTTCCGCTTCATTTGAATACCGATGTTATAGGTTTATGGCCATTATGATATTTTCAATCTTTCAGTGTGGGATCTGAAAAAGTCTAGAGTCAGTCCCCGCACTGAAAAGGGTGAGTCAAAAACTTGGTAAACTAAAAAGCCCCAGCAAGCATATTTGACACGAAATTTGTAAATTTTTCCGGGCTGTGTCGCGAAACAAATTAATTGTATATTTTGAATGCACCAAATAACTATTAAGCACTCAATCTTTAACACTCTAAATATATATGTTATTAATAACAATAGGTTAATTGATGTGAAGATAAATAAGACAAATATTTTTCTCGTGGGTGGGTATGAGGGGAAAATTCTTTTGAAAAAAAGATGAAAAGTGATTGCTCTATTTTTTTCATGTTTCTTTCTCGGTCATTGTGAAAGATTAGGGATGTTCCACACTAATTGGGGGGGGGGTGTGAGGTGTGTAAACTTAAAGTTTTATTTTTTCCTATTTCCATGTCGTTCGCGTGTTGACTGATGCTCCACTGAAGACCATAATGTATCACACATTATCAATCACCCGATGGTTCCCTTCTTCCACAATTATAAATGGACCTGACATAAGTAGTCTCTGGAGTTCAGCAGCGTTTACACTTCAATGAAAGTTATCTCAGCCATCTTCCCTGGTTTCAAAACGAGTCTACTGCCCACCAATCATCCCTTCCCGGCGTCCATCGAGCGCACAGAAAGAAGGGACTTCCGGTGGCAGGTGGCGGCCCGATGCCCGGAATTTGGCTGTGCAAATTAACACCGGTGGCCTGCGCCAGGAAACAATTTCCTGGAACTCTGTCCCGCTAAGCACCTTCTAAAGTCTGTGTTAATTGGCGGCCCCGCCCTGCGCGACACCGCCTGACGCGCCATAAAAGATGGATGAAGCCCGGAAGAAAAAAACCCGCATTGGAGAAAACAAAAAACCGCCGCGGTGGGCTTGGAAGGCGGCGCGCCAGAACGAGGCATTAGCACTGTGTGTGCTGTGGGCGAATTTTCGACTCCGCAGAAGATTTCGAGTTGCATGGAAATCGCAGAAAAAATGTTTACATATACTGCCTCTATCGGAGTAATCTCATTCAAATAAATGATTGTTTTTATCCACAGCAAGTCGTGAATCGCGCTAGCGATTCGCGACTTGCTGTGAATAAAAATAAAATCGCACACCCCTTGGTACTCAACGTGTTAATCGCGCTGATGGCGCACCATCGCGGTTCCACACATTAGCAGGCCTGATTGCCGACAATTTGAAATAACACCATTATGGGCGTTTTTTTCACGTCGTGTCACACTTCTTTTTTCACGTGGCTAATTATGCTTGAAAATTGTTTTAAAAAACCCCAGAACAAATCACTTTGCAGAATTGTGAATGATTACCCAGCCCAGGCACATTATTTACTCCTCGCACATCATTAATTGCTGCACGTCACTAATTAGTTTTTCTGTGGCCTAAGTGGTGGGAGATTTGATTAAATAACTGTTCTTTGAGCTGTCGTTACAGGCGAACAGACATGCAAGATAGAATGGGATTCTACGTGAATAATTAACAGAGAGTTCCCGATATTGACCAATCATCGTGATTGATCTGATCGATCTATAGATAAGGACGCCAGGAAATCAATGCAAACTTATCAGTCATTAACTGATTGTGGTAAACCTAGTAAATGTAGCAGTACATATTTAATCATAAATACATGGAAAAATGAGCTAATTACACTTTATATTGACTTTTAGACATTCGAATATAATGACACTTGTTTCTAACTCTAAAAACCTGAGTTTAAATGCCCACGTACTGTATTGTTACAGTACTGTACTGTACTGTACTGTACTGTACTGTACTGTACTGTACTGTACTGTACTGTACTGTACTGTACTGTACTGTACTGTACTGTACTGTACTGTACTGTACTGTACTGTACTGTACTGTACTGTACTGTACTGTACTGTACTGTACTGTACTGTACTGTACTGTACTGTACTGTACTGTACTGTACTGTACTGTACTGTACTGTACTGTACTGTACTGTACTGTACTGTACTGTACTGTACTGTACTGTACTGTACTGTACTGTACTGTACTGTACTGTAATATGTTGAGAAGATGATTCCCAGTGGATTTGGACGAGATGGGCAATGTGAGCATCATATCATGCATTGTTCAGGTAGGGATATTGGACTAATCCCATATATTTTTGACAGAATATGTTGTTAATTGTGAGCATAAACAGCCGTGATCCATATGTTTGTAAAATATATGCTGCAATGTTGTTTTTTTTCATAATAATTATGTGTTTAACGTTTGTTATGAACATGTGCGGATCATAAAAAAACACAGTTTACGAAATAACATTACCCCCCCCCCCCCTATGGAAATCTGATATTGTCCATCTTTTATACAAACCTTTTTAATTTGTATAACTTTTAATTTTGTAAACATAATTAAGATATATTTACCAATCGATACACATTTACTTTTGTACGATGCATTTGTTCTTCTTCACATAATATTATATTATAAATATAAAATATTGAACCTGCAAAAAAAAGAATTATCACAGAAAGTAAATATTTTACACACGCTGATCCACTATTCTAAGATATTATGAATTTTTCAGGTACGATGGCTCTGAAATATTAGTAGGAGGCCTTTTAGACAATTAGCGAGCCTTCGGCGATGGTCAGCCTTTCTGGAGTAACAGAGTTTTTTGTCACAGACAGGATGTCACCCAACACAATCACAGTGCCGAGTAGTTCCGGTAGATGCGCGCGCAGTCAGGTGATTAACCATTTGCTGATCATGTGATATGAACGCTCCCTTTCCCATATAGAGTCTCGTACTGAAATGCTGGTGATTCATTAGTTCTTCATTAGTTAGTGTGTACATAGGGCGTATGTACACATTAACTAATGATGGTGATTAACGTGGTTTTTCTCACGGTCAAAGTGTTGACCTCGCTTACGTGTTTTTACCTGATCTCGCTGCGGGCTCACTACTCAGCCTGGAAGCTGGTGACAATGGGTAAGGGACCCAGAGGGTGTGAACTGTCACGACGTGCTAAATGTGAGCATAATCTGCGTGACCATGTATCCTTAATTCAAGTTCATCAGATCCAGATGACCCACAGCTTGCTGTGAATTAAATACGATAAACAATTTGCTATTGCTCCTCTAGATGGAGTACTTACAGGGGTGATTGCTCGAATAGTACATCATTTATCCACATCTAGTGACAGTTTGAGCTCCTGGAGTTTTCGGGAATGACTTTTGGATCCAGTAGGTCATACGGAACACACCGGATCTGCCGTGCTTACATTAGCCTGACACCCTACGTCAGGATAATGTTTCCCTTTGTGTCCAGAACGTCTCGTGGCGTTCCGGCTATTCTAAGATCTGCTAATACCCTGATCTCTTACCTACTCCGGTGGGAGATGACTGCCCCCCCTCCCTAAAAAAACAAGTCGTGTCGACATGGACAGTCATGTATTAATGTAAGAAAATAGTTATTATTATCCGCTATGTTTTACAATGGTTTCGTAAAATTAGTTTTAATGGCCACATAGTACTAATAAATATACTTTGACTTTGACTTGAGTGAGTGAGTGAGTTTATTATTTTTTGTTGTGTCTGTTATGAATTCTAAATTAATTTTACCTATAATTAAATAATATAAATATATACGATGACACGTATGTATATACTATCATATGATTATATAGGTAATGGCAATTTTGTTTCAGGAGCCACATTGGGAAATATGTATTTATTGTATTATTATTTTTAATTTGTATTATCTTTACATAATACCAGTATTGCTAGTTAAATAAATCGCGTATCGAGCACAAAATCAAGGACTGAACAAGTAGATTTTAGTAATAACTGTTTTACACTGTGCTACTGAACAGAATGATGACAAGGGAAAGAAATAAGAGGAAAAAGACCATTAGCACCACACATAATGAGATGGTGTCAGTAGACATCCAGAAAGGAGGTGACAGAAATCAGAAAATATGTGGACCAGGGGGTCTTACACTCTTTATCACTTTTTCTTTCCCACTGACCCAGGCACAAATTAGGTGCGTGGTCCAATTATTTATCACACGGACGATATACCATTGAAGCTGTCTTGTTGGATCTAAACGGTCATATGTGCCATGTGATAGAGGAGACCTTTTGGGACTCTCCTAAAAAATATCAGAAAATATTTTTTCTGCGTACCACTGTTCGCTGTATGGCCTAGGCCTATACAGGGGCTCATTCTCCTTTTAAACTGCGTGCATTTGTCGACCTTGAACATTAAAATCTAAATTTCATCCGATCACTTTTTATTTCTCCCTGTCAGTTTCTCGCTGTCTCTTGACACTCCACACTCCGAATATATCCGGGCTGAAACCTAAGGAAGGAAGGAAACCCTGTAGTTTCTCACCAAAATAACTTGGAGTGGGATGGGTTAACTAGAGCGATGTTGCTCTTTAACCTTTACACTGCTGAATTATTTGCTTCTATTTTTCGTCATTTGAAGCTGGAATTCTAACGCAATTTCCAGCTTCAAATGACGAAAAATAGTTATGAAATGTAGACACCACCTCAAATGAATTATTTGATTGACTGAGCATTTATTTCAATGATATTAAATTTAGTTTAACACTTACTATAAACCATATATATACAGTCCCGGCAGCATGAGGGTAAAGAATCATACACCGTTATTTCAATCAATCAAACAGATAGACCAACTGGGTCGTGAATATATTTTTAAAATATCCACCGGTTACCTATCGTTGCACAAAACCAGTACCCAGTATACCCTTTTATAACTATTACTTAAAAAAAGTTCATTTCCCGAGTAGAATCCTGTTGGAGAAAAAAATGAATAAATTAATGTTTTTGAATTAATAAACGTGGTAATTGGCTAGTTGTGCAGGCTAAGTAGAACATCCTGAGAATTGTGAGATGATAACGTGGTAATTGGCTAGTTGTGCAGGCTAAGTAGAACATCCTGAGGATTGTGAGATGATAACGTGGTAATTGGCTAGTTGTGCAGGCTAAGTAGAACATCCTGAGAATTGTGAGATGATAACGTGGTAATTGGCTAGTTGTGCAGGCTAAGTAGAACATCCTGAGGATTGTGAGATGATAACGTGGTAATTGGCTAGTTGTGCAGGCTAAGTAGAACATCCTGAGAATTGTGAGATGATAACGTGGTAATTGGCTAGTTGTGCAGGCTAAGTAGAACATCCTGAGGATTGTGAGATGATAACGTGGTAATTGGCTAGTTGTGCAGGCTAAGTAGAACATCCTGAGGATTGTGAGATGATAACGTGGTAATTGGCTAGTTGTGCAGGCTAAGTAGAACATCCTGAGGATTGTGAGATGATAACGTGGTAATTGGCTAGTTGTGCAGGCTAAGTAGAACATCCTGAGAATTGTGAGATGATAACGTGGTAATTGGCTAGTTGTGCAGGCTAAGTAGAACATCCTGAGAATTGTGAGATGATAACGTGGTAATTGGCTAGTTGTGCAGGCTAAGTAGAACATCCTGAGGATTGTGAGATGATAACGTGGTAATTGGCTAGTTGTGCAGGCTAAGTAGAACATCCTGAGGATTGTGAGATGATAACGTGGTAATTGGCTAGTTGTGCAGGCTAAGTAGAACATCCTGAGAATTGTGAGATGATAACCAGATGCAAAAATAAAATGAGATGAAATGAATCGGGCTTTAGGCCACCTTTGTGCACATATAGGCTAAACTGGGCCAGGAGAACCTCCTGAGGATGGTGAGATGATTGAGATGACACTGTCCTCCAGACACAGGATTCGAAATTCGAACCCTGGCGGTCTGAGGCCGAGCACGCTATCTCTCGGTCACGGGGGTCCCCCACAATATTGACTTTCACACGTGGATGTGGAAGAAACATTTTTGTTTCTTTCAAACCACAGAGACCGGGAACCAAACCCCGAACTCTGGCGTGAAAGGCAGCGGTGCTAACCACTACCCTAGGGCCCCCGCCCGATAACCAGATGCACCCCTCCCCCCCCCCGTCAAGGAGGCCTTACCATGTTTACCAATAGACGGGGATGAAACATTTAGTACTTAAACCCCTTTTACTCTTAAGTTATCTTAAAATTGCATCCACTTGAAGTTGAGTTTCACTGTCGATCTAAAACTTCAAGTGGTGTGGATGAAAATTATTTATATTATTTTAATTTTACACATAACGTTCTTGCATTCGTGATGTTTAACCCTTACAGCGCAGAGACCGACTTTAGTCGTCTGAATCTGACGTCTGTAGACGTCATATTCTGACGACTAAAGTCACCCCCCGCGCTGTAAGAGTAAAAATCTTTAGACCCATAACATATGTATTCAAATGAATCAGAAGAAACTGACTGAGAAATTTATAATGATTTAAAAATGAAAAAACCGTTTGGTCTCCATGGATTTTACAAAAAGAATTCAGCGCTTTGAGGGTTAAACACTCATTTCATTCCCAATAACAATGATATATACATATTCTGACATATAAAAGTCGATCCCCGCACTGAAAGACTTAAACATTTATATCGGCCGTAAACCCATAGCTATTTAAAATAAAGCGGGAAGACCTAACTATGACATTTATGATACTTTCAAATCGAAAAAAACCTTTGGTCTCTTGGTTTATATAACAATATTTCAGCAAAAAATATTTTAAAGGTTGAAGATGTCAATTAAATTTTACCAACCGTAAAATTCGAACATCTCTCTGACTATTTTGTCATCTTAATGTAATGTTTGGGAAATATTTATAAGACACGATCTCGAAACAAACTTTACTTTTAAACAAAATAATAAATTTGCCAGAAATGTATCGGACTTAGGCATGCTATTATATTTTAACGCTACCTCTGTATAGTTTCGATTAGTTGCAGGAGCTAAGATTAGATAGTCGACATGGCCAGACTGCTGGGCCCCTGGTGCAGTGGTTAAAGCTGCCTGCTTGGAAAGTTGGAGATCGCGCGTTCGTCCACCGCTCTGACATTTATGGTTCAAAGAAACAAAATGCTTCTTTCCCGCTGACTCATAAAACGTCAGTATGGTATTAATGGCGTAAGTTGAATGGCGTTTTAGGCCACGTTTGTGCAGATATTATCTGCACAAACGTGGCCTATCAGAAAAAAATAATTCTCAGAAAATGAAATTATTATTTTGCTTCCGGCAGAGTGTGAAATTAAAAAATGTGAAATAAGTATTGTGTCCAGTTCAAAAACTCCATCACCCCCACCCCCTAGTAATTGAATGGTGGCCTCCTAACGCAAAAGCACAATTGTAAACAGCACAGAGACAGCTACTTCGAAAAGTGTATTTGGTAGATACTCATATTGTGTGTTTGCAGCGTCATCTGGTGAATTCCGGGACAACTAAGGGATTTAAATTTAAATTTAATTAGGATTAAACTTTAATCATATTTTCGGTTTTAATCGAGGCTCTGACTAATCTTTTCAAAAAATATAATTTGAATAAAGAAAGGTATTATTTGCTAAAAACACAGTATGAAAGGTGTGGAACAATAAATTGAGAATTGGACAAAAAATCAGATTTTTCCATTGCCGCCACCTTTTAATATAAAATTAATATCATAGTAAATGTCATAATGGTAATCAAAATAAAAATTATTCACTACAATGAAAGAAGAACATTTTTTCCATTCACTCGCATTTGCTCAAAGGACGACGTTCCCATTGAAGTCTTATGGTTGACAGTTGATTTTCACCAACAGAAAGTATTATTTTAAGCGTTGATTAAAAAGCTGTTATTTTATTTTTTGTATTAAAAGGCGGGCGAGGCACCAAATGTTTTATACTCAAAATAAACTCTTAATGTTAACCCTTAAAGCGCTAAATTCAATAATTTAATTTTTTACCAACTTAAAATTGAGTCTCGCTACCGCGACCCACAACTTCAAGTGGGTGAAAATTACCCATATTTGTTTAAATTGAAACCAAATATTTGCAAATCATCATGTTTAAACACACATTTCGTTCGACTAACAGTGATTTAATCGGACAAGCATGGTAATAAAACGAATTAAAAAGACTATATATTCCTGCTTAGCGGTGTAAGAGTTAAGAATGATGTGTTGACTATAGCATATTTTAGGGGGGATATACTCCCCCTGTCCCACATGCGCGTAAAATAATCAGACTGATAATACGGTTTGTTTAGGGATCCCGTTCGTTTACGCTCCATGAGAATACAGATAGCACTCTACGAGTATCACATTTTATTCATTCAGTCTCACCTAAAAAGTATAAAACAGGTCATTCATGACTGAGACGTGAGAGACAATAAAACAAGTACATGAAATCAGTCATTCAGAAGAAGTAATCCATAGTTAATACATAATATATAAATGATTTATTCATAATTAATGCATAATATAAAACTATCTGGCAAACCATACGTTAACGTTTCATAATATAAATACATACATGCTGGATATAATCAAGAAGAAATGAATCTGATTCTATTCTCCTTGGCATAATAAAACGCTAGCGCACGGGTTGTATACGGCCTTACTCAATGACCGCTACACGCCGCAGACCCGAGCTTCACTCTATTTTAAAGGACCTATTTATACATCACGAGGGTCTATTATTATTATTATATTGACAAATTCCTTACAATTAAATCGAAATCTCCTTTCTAGAAGAAGCGCAAAATGGACAATGCGGATACGGACAAGAAATACTGACAGGTGCGAATACCCCCTGATGTATGCAGGCTAAAATCAGGGGTCTGGCTTCAGGGTCGTCAGTTCGACCGGAATGGGTGAGAGAGCTACGGGTCAGTTGTGAGGTCAACAAGTAGGTCAGCGATGACAATGGACAGAGCCACAGGTGTAATTATGGTGCCAAGCCGCCATTTGTCACTAGTTACTCTTGCAATTAAAGCTCGGCAAATGAGGTGTTTTATTATTCCCGTGACATCTTATCCCCACGACACCGCATTAAATCTGCCAGACCACAAAACCCGACAGGAAACAATGGCCCAATGCTAGGTGTACGTTGGCCCAACGTCTGTGACGTTGGGCAAACGTACACATAGCATCGGGAGGCATATCTGGCAAGGTGGGAAGTAAAAATTGCATCTAATTTAACATTGTGCGCCCAATGAGATACTTATAATCTTTTAGAACATCTTTTGGGATCGATCGATACTTATTCTGATACTTTAACATGGTTACTTTCAAAATACTTTAAATTTAATTTGTGTATCACTTATCTTAGCGGACAATTTCACTAAAATCTGAGCATTCGTATCTATGACTTTGTCTCCCAAAATGTAATGTTGGTTTGGTTGTCACAGTTATTAAGGTGTTAATTCCCATACACGGGGGTTGCCCCACACCTACCAATTACTCTAATAACCCGCGGCACTGGTCAAACTTTCTTCCCACAAAATAAAGTGCTACTGGTCATTTCTTAATCTAAAAATATTTTTTTCAAGCAATAAGAGAAAGGTATGTTAAGATATCTGAGAATGTGTTTAAATTCATATACTTGGACATTTTCGGATGATTTGTTATGCAATTCGGTTTGGCCCATTTATCTCGACCAGCTCTGCAAAAAACAAATTTGAAGGAAAATGACGCTTAACCCTTTCAGTGCGGGGACCGTCTTTATACGTCAGAATCTGACGTCTGTAGAAGTCAGATTCTGACGTATAAAATCGGTCCCCGCACTGAAAGCATTGCAATATTTAAAATTGCCGCAGTCCCATAACAGAGGTATCAAAAGAATCGGAACGATATAACCAAAACATTTATGATGATTTAAAATTGAAAAAACCCCTTTAGGCTCCCTGTCAATATGCTGTAAAAAAATGTTTTGGTAGATAAAAAAAGTTATGATAGCAGGCTCTCTTGTACGTATTCATATATTTTGAAAGTGCTCCGATACACGCGAAATGTTCCCGTGGTATATACACTGTAGGTGATATAATACCAACGGAATGATATAGAATGATTCAACACACATTTTATTTCCAAATATATGAAGCTTAATCTATCAACTAATAAAGATATACGTATCTATATGTACGGGTTGTATACGTATAAGCAGCATGTAAACCAGATCACTTTATAATGCTTTTCTAAAAAAACCACAAGCGTCATTTCCATTTATTCGTGATCATTCGTATATTTAGTATGTTAACGTATGTTTCACAGTCTTTAAATATAGCGATTCCGATTGTGAAATACGGATTATATATTATATTTCGTTAATTTCTGCATATTTTCCAATCGCTACATCTAGCGATTGGAAATAAGCGTACATGTATGTAGCGAATGAATTATATTTTGTGAATAGTTTCATTTTTAATCGTGCACAGTAGTATTGAATGTGTTCACATGCCATCACTTACTGCCAGAATGACCTGGGAAATACGTTCTAATTATATTTGTTCGGCATTGAGCCAGCACTGCTCCGGAGTCTTTCACTTAGAGTAATGACATTGTGAATCAGAATGGCTGATTTTTTTACAATAGCCAATTATCAGCCAATTATCAGCACACAGCCCCACTTTTTGTCACGCCTCTGAGGAGCGACAGGCCAACAACAATAATTCACCTGCTATATCCGTACCGCCTTTACTACTATATTATAAGGTACATTTAATAGAGGTGTGCGCATGTAATTGAGAATTAAATATTCAAATTACCATCTCCGCTCACCGTGTGCCTGCCAATTAACCCTTGTCATGCTACGACCGTATATATACGTTTTCAAGCAAATTTCCAACTGAATAAAACACCGATAAAATTTGTGGCTTATTTTGCGATAGGCCTGGATGCTCAGTTAATCAAATAATGAAATTTGAGAGGTGTCCATTTTGGATAAATAATATTATTTTTAATTCATTTGAAGCTGGAAATTGCGTTAGCAATTTCATCTTAACCCCTGTCCTGCTACGCCCGTATATACACACGGTTTTCACGCAGACTTTAAACCAAATAATATGTCACTAAAAGAGATAATATAGTTAGTGGTAGATGCTCAGCTAGCCCTAAAAAATCCGATTTAGAAAATGTACATTAAAAAAAAAAGCAGAAATATTTTTCGTCATTTTAATCTGGAATTTGCGTAGGCAATTCCAGCTTAAATGAGCGAAAACAATTCAGCAGCACAAGGGTTAACACATCAAACCCAAAAAGCGCAGATATTGATCATTTTCGTGAAATGATACATTTTTATCTTTATATGTTTTTAATGCGCAGCTAATCGGTTTTGTTTTTCGACTGTGAGTATCTCATGAATTGGAACAGTTACTACATTACGTGGGCACTGAGGAATTACATTGCCTGTACCAATATTCGAACCCGTTACAGACGGTTCTGGGTCAACAACTCTAAAGATGGTTCTGGGTCAGAAACGCTACAAATGAGTTATCTCTGCTCCACAATACACTATTTTAATCCATTAATATTTTTCACGGGCGTCATAGAGGTCATCTCGACCTGTTTCCGTCAACCAAACTCAATGATTCAATGATTCAGTAAATTCAATGATTTATGATTTAATGATTAATAATGATACCTTCCCAGTAAACATGAGATGTTGGCCCAACATTGGTTTACTGTTGGGCCAACGTCATAGACGGTGGTCTAACAGTAAACCAACGTTGGGCCAGCGTTTCAGGTTTGCTGTGTTACCTTTTAATAAGGTTTAAATTGGAAAGTCAAATAAACAATAAACAATAAACAACAAGACTATGTACAAAATCTCTCTTGCAATATCAGACAAACAAATAATCACACATTTTCCGAGCATCACAATAATCACACATTTTCTGAGCCCCTGCGTGCAAAGAGTCACGCGTAGCTGGTACAAACAAGTATTTTGAACGGTTGAAGAGATGTGAAGTGTATATCTATGCTTAATTTCTGTGGGGTTTTTTTCGTATAAACAAGAATGCGTAAAATGGGCCACGTGCGTTACGAGTTGTTTGTCAGTTAATCGTGCTGTTTACAGTCATGATTACATGATTGCCACCCATATTGTAAAGATAACCAAGCATGTAGAAATATAAATTACCTATTTAACCCTTACAACGCTGATATTTTGCATAAACCATGGAGATCCATTTTTTTCAATATGAAATCATCATAGATAGCTCTTCCCGATTCATTTGAATACCTATGCTATGGGTCTACGACCATTATATATATTTCAATTAATTCAGTACGGGGACCTACTTTAGGCTAGACGTTAGAATCTGGCCTCTGTAGACGTCAGATTCTGACGACTAAAGACGGTCTCCGCGCTGAAAGAGTTAACAACTAGAAACAGTGTATAGGCCTTTTTGCTATATTATCTTATATAATGTATAAAAATCAACACACCAACTGTGAAAGTGTGATCACAGTTGGTGTGTTAATTTTTTTATCTTCACATGTCATGTCAATATACATGATATAATTAACCTATTTTTATGTGTATTTTTATAACCGTATAATTTATATATGCTTTTTTGTTAATATGTGCTTTTATACAATCACCCCTGTTGTCTATACATGCAAATCGTACATTATTAATAATGTAATGTATGAGTCGGAATTTACTTTCAATATTGTAAATTTGTCCGTCTGTCTGTCTGTCTGTCTGTCCGTCCGTCTGTCTGTCCGTGGGGAGCGATCCTACATTTAAAGTAGGTATAACAATTCAAATACATGTAATTGTAAGAGGTGATGATTGTTCACTGTTTTAATGTCGAGCACGTGCCACGTTCCCAGCCAATTCTTGAAAAATAAAAAATAAACTTCAAAGTAAGTGATAAGGTTGACAAAAAGTATCCCATGTAGGCCTACGCTGTAGTAAATGTACATACGGTAGGGGCTTAGTATACATATAATTATTGCATTCAGAACATATTTTCTAGTAAATCTTTGTTATTGTAACTTGTATTTTGTAAAATATGTTTTTGCTGGAATCATTCGGTTTATTGTGTGCTGCTCTGCTAAAAAAGCAGTATCTGCTTACTTGTAAAGTAAGCAGATACTGCCTTTTGGCTTTGAAGACATTGTTTTAAAATACAAGCGAATGGTTCGCACGACTTACTCACTCCAGTGCACCGTGAATGCATATTGAGTATATTGATGACGCTCATATAAACTTTAAGAGGAATATCATAGTCGTTGCGTTTGAAAATTTTAGGTCACATTAAGTGCACTTTTATATAAGGTTAAATTTGTCTGATGAATATATATATTTCATTCAAATAGTCCAGCAGAACGTTACAAAAGCATGCAGGAGCGTCATTATGAAGTTTTTTGGTTGATTTATCATCTCTGACCCATCTAGAGTCAGACTCAGCCGGGTGCCAGATTGGCACCCTTGAGGATTTTTTTCTATGACCAAAAAAACAAAATGGCTGCCACCGATAATAATAAATTATGCTTTTGGCAATATCTTTGCTTCCAAGCCACTTAGAAACACAATCTTGGTGTATACTAGCAGGTTTTCATGGACAAGGATTCCAATAATGACAAAATTAAAGTTGTATATATAACAGAAATATCGCATGTTTAAGATGGCCACCATTTAATTGACAATTTCAGTTCCACTTATCACTTCAATATAAAACATACGCAATACAACTATGATAAATTTGATTGATGAACCATCAAATATTAATAGCCACATTTACCTGTTAAACAATAACTAACTCGGATGTAACTGACTTGTACGGAAACTATGATGACTTTAGAAATTGTATTTAGGAATTGTATATCAGTTTTAAATACATGTATGAAATGTCTTGAATGTCCCAGTGCTTTGTAAATAGGCATTAACGTTAACGTTCACACAAAAGTGGATCAAACAGTCATGGAGATGAACTAGTAAATGGTGACAACCAATTAGCAAAATAACTTATAGCTCCTGCCAGCTACCTTATCCTATGCCATAGGAAATCATGACCAACTGACTCTTAGTAAAAATGTAGATGATTTCATTACTAACTATTCTCACGAGTTGAATAACTTTCGCTCGTTATTTAGTAAGTCATGATCACGAGTTAAGCTAGCTTTCCATGTACGCGTATTGCATTATCCGTATTCCGTATTCCGTATTGCGTTTCAATCAAGTTTATAGTAAACTAGTGAAAGTTTTTCCATGTGTGCTTATTGCGTATTGCGTACACCGTACTGCGTAAACCATCCTTATGCAAATCGCTCATAGGAGCGATTTGTATACGGTATACGGTATACGGAGGATATAAAATTCTATTTCGTGACGTCATCAGAGGGTTGCTAGCTTCCGGGGACCCAGATTTGGGCGTCGTGTCGATTGTTTAGGAAGCTAGTAAAATAAAATAAAATAAAATAAAAATTAATTAAAAATAAAAATATAAAAAATGAATACGCATTACGGAGTACGGACTGAAAATAAACGCACACATGGAAAAGGGAAATACGCATTGCGGAATACGGAATACGGTATACGGATTACTCAATACGCGTACATGGAAAGCTAGCTTTAAGTAACTCTCGTTAATTAGTTACTTATCATCGAAGTAATTGGACTCTACCGTTATTTATTAAACTTAATATTACTAATTAGGCAACTCTATCAGTCGACTATGTACATTTTGAAAAATGACTGATGTACAGCAGATGATGACGTGAACACTAAGGCTAAAGACGTGACGTGAAGTATTAGGAGGGTTTAATGCGATAATATGAACGTTACATGAGTCACATCATGATTTAAAACTAATGATTACTTTTATAATTTTATATGTGTTTAATACATTTTTATAATTCATGATGAAAATATTGTCGCTGATGATGTTTCTGCTGCTTCCGCCACTTCTAGGGCTGCTGCTTCTGCTGCTGCTGCTGCTGCTGCTGCTGCTGCTGCTGCTGCTGCTGCTGCTGCTGCTGTTGCTGGTACGACTGCTGTTAGTACTGCTAGTACTGATATCGCTCAAGTTGCAGCTACAACCACCGTCGCTGCAGCTATGTACTTGCGCTGGTGCCGCTGGTGTTGGCTGCACGACTATATCAGAGTAAATTATAAAATAAACGTTGTGACCAGACTATCATTCAGCTAATATTTATTCAGTAATAAAAAACGGAGATATACAGAGAGAGCCAGGTAGTGAATAGACAAAAGAGGATAACTACCATTGTAGAATGTGTATAGTCCCTGTGGCCTTTGAACTTCCTTGTGAAGCGAAGCGCGAATGACCATTCCTTTGATGTGGCGGCGTCTATGCTTGGGACAATTGTGAAATTTGTCATTTAATTTATGACAATTAATATGTCACGTGATACACGCGAGCCAGAGATTTATCAGTGATCTGTGTACATATCAAATCCAAAAAGAGATTTAACGTTTTCCAATGTAACAAATATCTCCTATTTTTTTCAGCTGCTATAAATTATGAATTACTTCAACAATTCACATTTAACAACGGATTTTAATTTAGTTTGTCATGTAGATAGTTTGCCATTTCTGCACGACTAATAAATCGTCTTTAGAGATTATAGCGCTATGCCAGATAATGAGACTCTTTAGGTCGTAAGAGGCGTATTTAACATCGCTACACACATGTCATACCACAAGCCTTGTCCTCAATTGTTCGTTTCTATTTTTCGTCATTTGAAGTTGGAAATTGCGTTAGCAATTCCAGCTTCAAATGACGAAAAATACTAATATTTAGAAGAAACGAACATTTTACATATTGAATTATTTGTTTCCATTTCTCGTCATTAAGCTGGAAATTGCGCTAGCAATTCCAGCTTCAAATGACGAAAAATATTATTATTCAGGAGAAACGTCCATTTTACATATTGAATTATTATTTTCCATTTCTCGTCATTTGAAGCTGGAAATTGCGTTAGCAATTCCACCTTCAAATGAAAAAAAATATTAATATTTGGGAGAAAAGAACATTTCACATATTGAAATATTTGTTTCTATTTCTCCTCATTTGAAACTGGGAATTGCGTTAGCAATTCGAGCTTCAAAAGACAAAAAATAATAATATTTAGGAGAAACAAACATTCTACATATTGAATTACTTGAAAAAACAGAGCATCCACTACCAACAGTTTAATCAACAAATATGATATTTCACTTAGACTGAAAATTAGTGAGAACGTATATATATATATTGCGGTTCCGGTATCACAAGGGTTAACAAGAACTGTGTTATCGAAAAACAGCTGTGAATAAAGACCTTCCTGTAATCAACGTGTAATTGTCTTACGTTAAGAAAAGAGAACACGCAAAGCAAAACCAGCGGTTTTCTTGACACGAAGCAGGGTGAAAGGTGGTGAACGTTTATCTGGAGTTTTAACCTATGTCCTGCTAAGTTAATTCATTTTCATATTTACCCACTTGAAGTTATGTCTCGCTACCGCGACCCACAACTTCAAGTGGGCAAATATTAATCATACTTGTTTAATTTGGGCACACTTATTTGATGTTTAGACAGTCATTTCATTCCCAATAACAGTGATTTGGTCGACTAATAAAACAGATTAAAAAAGACAATTGTCGTAATCAGCAGTTAATCTGCCGAAAAATGTAACTGGAGATCAATTTAAATGACGCAATTGATATTAGCAGCAGTTCATTGCAAACAATTGTTTAGTTTCGTGACTAATACATGTACAATCGTCATTTAATTTATTTGTTTTTAGTGAACTTGATTAACATATCATTAATCATAATTATATGAACTATCATTGAATACACATCCATTCCGTTAATCTTCATATTTTGTTTTCTACGATTTATCTTGGTATGCTAGGCTTTTTAATTACCCGCGCCTCATAGTATAGTCTTATAATTAGTGCATTATTGCATCATCACGTGACACAATTACCTGGGTAATGGTGTTTGTCCAGTTTATCTAGCAGAAATAATGTGCGGCCCTGGAAATGACTTCAACATAATTTATATTTTTAGTATCTTATTCAATATAGCGTTTGCCTACCCTGGATTAACATACTAAAATTACTATTACTATTACTATTACTAGAATGCCTCCACCTATTTCCTGAACAACAATAAAATGTCATATCTGTTACAAAAAATGACACAAACATATGAATAAAATGTCATTTTCGATGGTTCTCAACACTCATGTGCCATTCAATTTCCGAATATCTTTCACAGAATATTATCGTACAAATATGAATATAGTATCGTTTTCTATGGTTTCTATTGACCATTCCAATTATAAATCAGACCAAATAAGTCAACACAATAGCTAAATGCAAGATAACCACCACCAAAACGTAGATCACTGCATGGTCATTATCATTTGAAATCGAAAAGTGAAAGTTGAACAGTGAGAATTATTAATTACCGATGCTTATACTAACAAAACCAGTAAGCAGTTGATCTTTGTAACAATCTTAATCTGTTTCTAATTTCGGGCGGCTAACTAATATTTTATTTTAAGCTTTCAGAAATTGCCCATAATTACTCACCCCCACCCCCCCCCCCCAACTATATCACCATAATAAAAAATGTCCTAAGTACAATTTCAAACGATGTTATAATTTCTTAAAAACATTTTTTTTAAATCGTCAATTTCTGTTTTGGATTTTGGAAATGATGCAAAATAAACAAACGTACTGGAAATGGGTCATGTGCAAGTGTTAATTTAGTTAGTTAGCTATTACAAGACAATATTCCCACAAGATGTGTTTGCATTCTCTGCACAGTAATGAAAGATGACACCTGTTGCCCTGTTGCGATGACAAAGGGTCCAAGCATCCTGCCAGCAAAACAAGAGGCGTTGGCCCAATGTTGTTTTACTGTTGGGCCAACGACTACGGCGCTGGTTCAGCATAAAGGCAACATTGGTTTCTGTTTGTTCGGTTGTGATAATTGCTGAGATAGACCAACCACTTATTCTTCCTCTCATGCCCAGCAAACACGATACATTAACCCAATGCTGGGTTAATGTTGGCCCGCCGTCTCCGACGTCGGCCCAACATTAACCCAGCATTGGGTCAATGTATCGTGTTTGCTGGAATGGTGTGACTTTCCCATTAGCCCTCACTCTCCCCTACTACTCAGCAAACACGATACATTGATCCAATTCTGGCTCGATGGTGGCCCACAGTCACCGACGATGACCCAGCATTGGGTCAATATCCCGCATAGACTTGGTAATTTATTGCCGTCTGCTTCACGTAGATTCACACAGTTAACACCAAACGATTCTTCAATTTTGGCCAACAACGTTTTTTGTCACCTATTTGACCCTTGGACAGTGACACTATATAGGCTAACAGCATTTAAAGGGTGTCCAGAAATAAGCTCACCAAAAATAGAATTTAAAAAGAAAAGGATAGAATATAAGTCTACTTATCTTCATGATCACAGTTTACAGTAACATGAATCTACATCATTTCTGAAACCAGTATGAGTAGCGTCCTCTCTTATAATGGTTTGGAAACTGTTTTACAAGCCGTGGTTTGTAAATATTTCAAAATCTCCCCCAATTTACACTGCTCTCATAAGTATGAACATGCCCGATTCCGGGTTTTTCGGGTTTATTGCGTACCTCAGAGCTAAAGACGTTTCAAAACGTCTGACTAAGGAGTGTAGTCACGCACGTCTCCACTGCCCACTGTGCACCCTTACATTCCTACAGACCGCCTCACCTTTTAATACGAAAAAAGCCACTGAAGAGGGAAGATATGCCCCTGATATATATATCATGGCAATGATCTTTACTTTCATTTCAAGTAGTTATCATAAATATTTATCCCGTGCTTTTTATACAACATAGCATGCCAAGCTTGATTTTAAGTGTAGATATATGTATTCTCAAGTTATTTTACAGGGCTAACGCCCTTGTATAGATGTGTGCATATATATATATATATATGACAAATAAGTCACTAATGTATTTCAATTATGCCAATAAAACATCTGTCTGTCTGTCTGTATGTCTGTCTGTCTGTCTGCCGGTCTGTCTCCTTCTTGGATATCACTATAAACCCAACAAATCGAGATATAATATCATGCATAAGTAACTTAGTATTGCTAACCTAACATTACATACTTAACAACAATTGCAAAGATAAAGATCTACAAAGGTTGCTGAAATCTTCAACATCTATGAATAAAATATTGTTACTTTTTAATCAGCACCTACTACCCAGATAACACCATTAACACAACGCTGTTTCAAGACATTGGCACAGCATCGAAACAGCGTCGGGCCAATGTATTTACTGTATTCAATGGTACTACTGTATCACTGGTCCGCTTGAGTTATGACCCCATTCCTCCACCAGAGGTCACAACCGTTAGCCTGAGACAGCAGGATACAAATAACATATCCCAGACAATATAAGGGGGTCACATGCTGGCTACGTTATAATTGCCCACTGTGCCAACAACGGGTCTGCATGATTGATGTTAATGAGTACACGTGACCTCAGCGCAGAGTTACGAGATTTGGGAGTCGTCCTTTCTCAGGATCAGGGGGGAAGGGTCATTTTCTTCGAAAATGGAACATCTGGGTGGGTCTCTCTGACACTTGTTACTCGTGAACATTTTAAGACGTTAGAGATATGGTGTTGGTAACATAATACATCTATTATACATTTATACATTTGTAAATATAAAATATACATAGGCCTATATTATTAGGCTGATATTTATTTGCTTAGAAAAATTACACCTGTTCTCATATGCCTTATGCATTGATGACTCAAATTAGACAAATTTGAGTACGTTTCGCCAATGTAAAAGTGTGGGTCGCAGTAGCGAGACACAACTTCAAGTGGTTGGAAATTTAAATAAGAAATGGGTTAAAGGTTCTTCACTGCATTTATGTACTCTGGCCATGAAGTTGACTCTTTGGCTTGATTCGTAGCGCTCAGGCATCATGATGCCAGGGTTCAATCCCCGGGCTGGGCAGTTTCAACACTGTTGTGTAGTTATCGACACCCATCCAACGAAAAGACGCTGTTTCACGTCACGTGGTGGTAAATTGTCAATCAGCACCCGTCATTCAGTTTGGTGTCGAGTACTACACTTGGGCCATTCATCGAATAACAAACGGTAACCTATATAATCAGGCACAATAGGGAGGTTCTCATCTTTCATTTGAAAAATTATACTTTGGTATTTTTTGCGCCAGCAATTCTCATCTCAAAGTGAATGAAATTGATATTAACCCTTTAAGCGCTGGTCACGATTATATGCGGTGTTTTTTCAATTTTTTATTGTCAATGTTTTAACATGTTGAATGTCAATCGTGGCATAAAGCGGCAAAATTTGAAAAGTGTTAACCTCCATTTTGTAAAATCTGAATAATTTTCACTCATTTGAAGTTGTGAATCGCGACAGCGAGACACAACTTCAGGTGGATAAAAATTCAAATTAAATAATTTGGCAGTTAAAGGGTTAAAGAGCTGTGTGTTAGGAGAATTAAAAAAAAATCCACATCACGAATCTCATATATTTGTATATCTTCTGTTATAGATATTATAAAAATAGTATATTGTTTATGATGTGAACTATATACAACAAACATAAAGTTAAAGTATGTACGTATGTGTACACAGTTACTATAATTCAACTTAAATACCACACATTTTACAAAGTAAAAAGTCGATCCCCACACTGATTTGGTTGAAGCGCCACGCATAACTTTACTCGTTTATAAACCATTTTATTGGGAACGAAATGTGTTTTTAAACATTAATACAT
Organism: Flabesymbios commensalis; assembly: GCA_964017125.1. Classification (NCBI taxonomy): domain Eukaryota; kingdom Metazoa; phylum Annelida; class Polychaeta; order Terebellida; family Flabelligeridae; genus Flabesymbios; species Flabesymbios commensalis. Next base: position 64,286,984 of record OZ024909.1, on the reverse strand, counting down.
GTAAATGTTTAGTCTCAAACGAAAACAATAAGAGTAATTTTCATCCACATGAAGTTGTGGGTCGCGGTAGCCAGACCACACTTCAAGTTAAAGACAATTTTTAAATGATAAAGGCTAAAGGACAAAGGCCATTAAGAATGAAAAACAACAATAGTCGTCATTTTCGGTGACCACTCTACTTGATGTGTTCTGAGCGATAATTTTCTTTTCAGATTCACTACTCGATGGTTTACGTAACATTTACGTTACATTTACCTTTACATAGCATTTTTCAACTTCTAACATTTATATTATTTCACAAACCACGATATAAAAATGTAAAGTATAAAGTATCCGTGTTTGAAAGATCACAGTTTTCTCGGCATCCAGGCCTATCAGGTTTTGTCGAATATCCAGGTGCAAATATGATTCTGGTCATGTGGTAATCGGCGTCCAATGAGAATCATTGTCACAGAACAGCACATCGAAGTCAAATCCTCCAATAGTATTAAAGCTCGTTACCAGGGGTATTTATCGTCATTGATTTATCTGGGTAGGCTGAATACGAATCTGTCATTTCTACTGACAAAAAATAAATAATTTATTTTTGCATGTTTTTGTGGGGAATATACTGTTAGTAGTTTGTGATATTTATTTATTAGGCTTCATATACATAAATATATACAATATATACAATTATGTGCAAATCTGTCATTGTGATCAGGATGTCAAATACAGGTGACCAGCACCATAACTAAGTTCAACATCCAGGTGATTACACTTAAAAGTGAAAGTGCAAAGATAATATAAATTTATGTTTCCCGCGCCAAAACCAGAGATGAAATAACTACATATACATACATAAGCACATATACTTCTTGTTACATCTTAAGCAGGAGATGTTAATTTTGGGATCAGAAGATAATTGTTTGATTATCAATCTGCCAGCTAATTGTATTCCCACTGACGTGTATATTATAATTATAGCCATAAATAAGCAGTCACAAATTATACCAAGTCCACAATATTCAATCCAATATTCTACCACCTAATTTAAATAACAACTGAATGAGGGCGATAATTGGTTAATCTCGTCATGTGGCAGGCTGACCCAATATTTCATAAGTCAGGTTAGAATATTATACTTTGTCCAAATATTCTTACAACAATTCAGAGTGTTAGATCTGTGGTGCATGATTTTTAATTTGTCAATATTTGATGTTAAAATTATTGTGACTTTACAAAATATGTCGCTGTAAACGCTGCCAATAAATATGTTCAAGATGATATATAACAGTACATACACATGCCTGGTCATTATAGATATATAACTATGACACGCTTTGTTATAATTGAATACACGGCCATTGCTCTGCGCTATCATTTACAATAACAATAACCCTGTATAAAAATTGACGAAGTTGTTAATTACCGAATTTCATTGCCAAGTGTGATCGCTAACACGTGAATGTGGTTGGATATTTCTGTACATATCTTAGGCGAACGTCTACCCTTTATTAAACAAATGTTGGTACAGCAGTGCAAGATGCGCCATATACGCAAATCATTAGGCACAGTTAACTCTATGATTTGATCCATTCAGATTTTTTGAAAACTAATAATTTTCCTGTCGCACACCTTGTTAATGCTAGACACGTTAATTAAATTATTATGTTGGCCCTTCCTATTGATTTATTGGTCCAACATTGTATACATGTTATACAAATGTTTTGTGTTTGCTGGGGATGTTTGGCTTAGGACTACTGGGCCAGTCTCTCTGAGAAACAGACGCGAACTTATGTTTGAAATTTTTCATCGTCATGTCATTAAATATCTAAAATGGACTAGTAATAATGTTTCTGCAGTAATGAGTGGGTGAAGCACACGTGTCCTGTTATTAACAGCCAATTAAATCTATATAATGATGATTATGGCCCAGCCATATGAGCGACCTTCACCTCTGTCTCTAATTATTGCCTTATTTACTAACTGGTGGTTAGGACATTGTCAACTTAATCACTTGTCCTATACACAAGCTTTTGAATGCCTCATGAAGCTAGGAGACAAATAATTATTGTCTCGGATTGATTTCTGTTCTATTATATAGATGACAGAAAGTGTTATCGAGACAGCAATGAAATTTTATCTGAATAATCACTAAATCAAAAACGATGGTTATTTGTTTGTTTGTTTGTTTGTTTGTTTGTTTGTTTGTTTGTTTGTTTGTTTGTTTGTTTGTTTGTTTGTTTGTTTGTTTGTTTGTTTGTTTGTTTGTTTGTTTGTTTGTTTGTTTGTTTGTTTGTTTGTTTGTTTGTTTGTTTGTGTGTTTGTTTGTTTGTTTGTTTGTTTGTTTGTTTGTTTGTTTGTTTGTTTGTTTGTTTGTTTGTTTGTTTGTTTGTTTGTTTGTTTGTTTGTTTGTTTGTTTGTTTGTTTGTTTGTTTGTTTGTTTGTTTGTTTGTTTGTTTGTTTGTTTGTTTGTTTGTTTGTTTGTTTGTTTGTTTGTTTGTTTGTTTGTTTGTTTGTTTGTTTGTTTGTTTGTTTGTTTCACATTTCACACAATTCACATACACCACTAATATATACCTTAATATACAGTTTTTGAGACTGTGGAGTTTTTGCTATCAAACAGTCCTATAATTAGCACAGGTTCAAAATAGCCATTTTATTACATACACAGGTGAATTGCGACTATAACATACGTGTAATCTAGTTTTTATTGTGAAGTTGAACAGTTTTTAACTCATTGGCCCACATACAATATACACTACGCCATGTAGGTGTAATAATAATTATCCACTAATTACAGACTTGATTGCAATATTATTCACTGACAACAACAGTATAATGACGCACTAATTACAGACAGTAGGTTATTGTCATTTAATGAAGGTGATAATCATGAGGGCTAGATGTTATTAGATTATATATCTGGATTGACATAATGCCAACAGCTTTAATCACCTCGAATAACACGTGAACATCCCAGCAAATACAAAACATTTGTATAACATATATACAACGTTGGACCAACGTCGAAGACGTTGGGCCGACGTTGTATAAATGTTATACAAATGTTTTGTGTTTGCTGGGATGGCAAAGCAATGTATGCGACCAGTGTCTCGGCACCATCCACGACGGTGGGCCAGCATCAAACCAACATTGGGTCAATGT
>OZ024909.1:64263834-64278834 GCA_964017125.1 Flabesymbios commensalis | reverse complement strand
TATTGTCACTCACTTTCGATTGTGGATCGCGTCAGCGAGGCACAACACCAGTGTGTGAAAATACCAATTAGATAGCTTTACGACTAAGCTATATAGTACCGTGCAATAATTATTTGCGCTGTGCTCGAAAGTAGACACGTCTCTACTAATCATGTATGTCATGTATAGTGTGTAACTTTAAGTGGAAATATTATTTTACAGATATGCTCATTCGTCCTGGCAACCAATCTAATCAGACTATTGCATCAGATTGGATTGCGGCGGGAATATGAGAACTCGGCCCAGCTCGGATGAGGGATGAGGTGTGGAGGGAGGCGACATACCCCGAGGACGAGATCACCAGGCTCGTAAACACACATGTGGCCGCGACATGGCTTCGCAATTAAACTTACGTGACTTGTTAAATTCCGAAATTAATCACCGCGCAACACACACGAGCGGGCAGATCGATGCCAGATCGATGGCACCAGATGCCACGCTGTGAAACAAACAGTTAAGAGTAAATAGATGAGCCTGATGCTCTGAAGGTTATTATGCCAAAATTAACACTTTGATTACCAGAGCCTAATAACGAGGGTGAGCATTGGTATTCTTACACAGTTTTCCGCATTTCTATTTCATAATGAAATAGACGTGGCGTGAGAGCAAAATATTATTTCGTTGATTGTTTGCTCGTTTAAACGAGCAAACTATCAACGAAATAATATTTAGCATACACATAAAAAATATTTAATCAAATGGGTGTGAATGGTATTAAACCACAGATCGATATAATGAGTCCGCCCGAATGAATTCCGTTATTTGTGTAGGTTTTGTTACACAACGCGACACAAAGTGCCAGCTGTGAAAAGACGTCATCTGGGATATTGCAATATCATTTCAAATGTGACCCTTGCAGTGCGGGGATCGACTTTAGACGTCAGGATCTGACGTCTGTAGACGTCAGATTCTGACGTCTAAATTTCATCCCCGTACTGTAAGGGTAACATATTTATAATGGTTGTAGACCCATAACACAGGTATCCAAATGATGCGGAAAGAGCTAACGAAGCCATTTATGATCATTTCAAATTGAGAAACCCTTTGGTCTCCATGGTTTATACAAAAATATGCAAGCGCTTTAGGGTTTAATTACTATTTCTAAGTCCTACGTTTTATGTTGTATCCGCGGCGTCATCATACATGGGGAAAAATGTCTGATAGAACGAAGACTCTACTTTTTATTTTTTGGGATGTACGGCTTCCATTGAATTATTCTATGGGGTATGACAAGAGCCAACGGAGCCTAAAATATAAAAATAATAATAATTATAAGAACATCTGGTGGTATACGTCACACCTGGTCGACAGTGTCACTTTGTCCTCAGGCTAAAATTGATAGTCTACAGATTTAAAAACATAATTGATTCTCAACTCCCTCTTGTCTATATTAATATCCATCTGCTCTGTTGCTAATTCTATCACGTTCCAATAAAAATCAGTAATTCTGCGGTGCGCAGATATACTGAAAATAAATAGTTTCATTACTTTTTCAATTTAGCGGGGCATGCCTATATTCTCAAATTGACTGGACTGAATATTTTCAGTGAAATAACTATTGTTATGTATCTCCATCCATTTTGCAACAATCTGATGAAACATATTTAATTCAATGTCAAAAGTAAAAATATAATAGTATTAGTAGTGACACTATATTTCGACCGAATTAGGGTCCTTTTTGTTTCTGGGACCCTGAACGGTGGAATCCGCCACTGAGTCAGTAAATTGTAGCATGGTGATTGTTTAATGTTATTTATTTGTCAGATAATATAATGAGATTTTAAAACGATAAATGTTTTTAGACGAGTTCAAAATTACATCTAGAGAAACAGCAGGATAGCCCGAACGACCTGTTATTAGTTGTAAATTATCGATCGTGATTATAACTTGCGCTTTGTGCCTAATTATCAACTGTACTTGTCTAAAAAACAATCACTCATATGACAGACCACGGATTCATCAAGAATTCACCCCACCAACAAACCAAATAAGTACGTACTTTTATTCAACAGCTGTCAAAAATGAAGAAGATTTTTCTTCTTCAATAAATTATATAGAAAATAAGAAAACAATAGTTGATTTTCTTATGATTACACATACGGCAATATGAAATGGCAGAAAGTAGAAGCCTGTTGATTTGAGCGAGAGTGGAAGCATACACAGTAGTATGTGGTGTGAAGTAGGTATTAGTGTTTATTTGATGTTTTCTATGTAATTGGTACATTCAGTTTATTAGTGAGGGGACATTACAATCCAAAAGGCAGTAACTGCTGCCTTTACAAGTAAGAAGTTACTGCCGTTTGGCTTTGCAGAGCAGTAAACTTGGACCACACACGTTCAGTGCCTGTCACCAACACTCACCATACAACCACTCGACATTACCACAACAAACTAAAAATGTTGTATCAATGTTGATTTAATGGTGGACCAGCGACACACAGGGTGGTTCAACAAAAACCCAACATTAGGTCAACATAATTTAAATCGTTTATTGGTATGATAGCTGAGTACAATTAACCCTTGTCCTGCTGAGTTAAATAATTTAAATTTTCACCAACTTGAAATTGTGTCTCGCTACCGCGAGCCACAACTTCAAGTGTGTGAAAATTACGCATATTTGTTTAATTTGAGCACAATATTTGCAAATCTTGTTGCTTAAACACACATTTTATTCCCAATAATAATGATTTGGTCGACTAATGAAACGGCAATAGACGTGATCATCAGGATAAGGATTACCTGGACAAGCGATGCCCAGCATTGTATGTATCACCTTTAGAATAGCAACAAAAAGGAGACACGTATCTGCAATGAAATGCACCTCCGTTTACACATTGTCTTTACAAAATTTACAGAATCGTTCCTCAGCCAAATATCATCTTCATCTATCCAGTTGCCTGACCGTCAGACATGATGCGGCAAGGTGCCAAATATAGGAGGTTAAATATTCAACTTTGTTCTTGGATGTCATATTGCTTTGAGATTTTCACTTAAAATCAACACGTTGTTCTAAAATATAGTGATGTTTTGACAAACATATCGTTTTTTTCTTTATACGACACACACGATGGTAACACATATACTTCCAGTGGAATATCATCTCCTAATAATAACAAAAATCATTATCTTTCCTCAGATTTGAATTCAGGATGTTGAAAGACGACAAACAAATCTGAGAACAACATCTACAGGCCATATACATGATATAGGCACACGTTGTTTTACAATGTATCACAATTCTTTATCAGCAACGATGGTAAAAAGTTATGATCTAGAGGAGTAATTGATAATGAAATCAACACCATTGATATAGTTATATATGGGGGGCCTAAAAACATATACTTAAATATAAAATATAAATAAATCTCATAGCCTCTTAGACTAAATGAATAGAGTACCACACAAAACTTGAAATTATTTTGATCCGAAGAGTTAGAGGGGCTAGAAACTCTGCAATTAGTTGATTAAATAATCACATCTTTAATTTGCGGGGGCAATAATAATGGACGGAACTGGGCCCTAGTACATCACAGTTAATCAAATAATCAATCAATCAATCAATCAATCAATCAATCAATCAATCAATCAATCAATCAATCAATCAATCAATCAATCAATCAATCAATCAATCAATCAATCAATCAATCAATCAATCAATCAATCAATCAATCAATCAATCAATCAATCAATCAATCAATCAATCAATCAATCAATCAATCAATCAATCAATCAATCAATCAATCAATCAATCAATCAATCAATCAATCAATCAATCAATCAATCAATTAATCAATCAATCAATCAATCAATCAATCAATCAATCAATCAATCAATCAATCAATCAATCAATCAATCAATCAATCAATCAATCAATAAAATAATCAATCAATCAATCAATCAATCAATCAATCAATCAATCAATCAATCAATCAATCAATCAATCAATCAATTAATCAATCAATCAATCAATCAATCAATCAATCAATCAATCAATCAATCAATCAATCAATCAATCAATCAATCAATCAATCAATCAATCAATCAATCAATCAATCAAACAATCAATATTTTAATCAATCTATATATCTATGATTCAATCAATTAATCAATTAGCTAAGCGACCACAATCTTTGAATTGATCAATCGATCGATCAATCAATCAATAAGTAAATCAATGAATGAATCAATCAATCAATTGAACAGCTGAACAGTCAATTACTCAATCAAACACGGAACACATTCACAGAAAAGTGAAGAACCAATCACGAAGGCGATTCAAGAGTCAGTTTGTAACTACAACTGTTACATAAATTAGGTCATCAACTAACAAACAAACACAAGGAGTGGATATTTAGCTGTTATCCATGTTGCAATTTGATAATCATGGTGATAATAAATCAAGATGTATGATTGTTCTGATATAGTTAGCACGTGTCCCATAAAGTTGAATGTACGACGCGCGTTTCTTCATCAACAGTCAGTCTGTGACACGAGGAGTCGTTATATTAAAGGTGATCTATCACCCCTTATATGGTATGAATAATTATGTCCTTATATGGGGTGATTGGCAAGCATGTGACCCTCTGAGAGGGTCACATGATAGCCAATCACCCCATATAAGGAAACACTTGTGCCCCATCTTGTGGCAACTTCGATTTATTTGTCACAAATTTATTCATACTATATAAGGGGTGATATGTCACCTGTGCAGTGATTTTCACTACGAGATCAATATCAACCCATATAGCACTGTCGCTGTAGTTTGAACTGCAATGTAGGGCAGCTATGTCATGTGTGACTTGATCGTGTGAGAAAATACAAACGTCGTTCCTTTTCGTGCAATATGGAAAAATACAGCACATGTCCAATAATTAAGGTTTTCGCCTGAAGGCACACACTTTATTCACTGGACGAGTGCTGTAGTTTCCGATATCGCACTCAAATGAACACTATTTGGATATCAAACATAAACAGTTACAAAGGCGGAATCTCTTATTTTAAAACAATAACCTCCCTCATTGCATTGATGTATAACGTGGTGTATTTTAAATAAATTGGTCGAAAGAAAACAAATGCGAGCATGTTCTGATGAAGCAGTTCATTTTTCTTCATCTTGAGATGGGAATTGCGACAGCAATTCACATCTCAAGGTGAATAAAAATAAGTGTGAAAAATCAGAGGATTAAACATAGAGTCACAATGGCGGAACTTTGGTTTCAAAACAATAACCTCCGCATTGCATTGGTGTATAGTATGGTATATTTTGAGTAAATTTATCGACTGAACCATAAAATAATCTACCACAAAAAAGAGGTTCTGATCAATAAATTCGGACAGCAATTCACATTTCTTCTTCTTTTTCTTCTTCTTCTTCTTCTTCTTCTTCTTCTTCTTCTTCTTCTTCTTCTTCTTCTTCTTCTTCTTTGTGATCACATCAGAAACTTTCAATGGAAAGCAAGTTGCTCTGGTGAGTAGTGTGCGCTAGCAATTGATTGTATACATCACAAAATCAAGGAAATTGTGACGATGAATATTTCTAGATTATATTGGAAATGTTTAAACTAAGGTCTATATATTATTGGCCACATAGCCATATAGATCATACATGTGCATAAAAATATTTGGCATGAGGAGTTTCATAATATGTTTAAAAGTTAGGTGCAGAACACAAGTGTCGAGGGCAAAACCATTAACTGAAATAAAACACAAAATTGTAATTTGCCAAATTGTGCAGGTTGAAAAATAAAAAACAAAAATTATAAGTTGAATTAGTGCTGTAAAAATGATGCAGTTCGGAGACTACAGATGGGTTGAGCAACTGCAGTTTTGTGTGAATAAAATACAAGTTGTTGGCACAATGTAAAAACTCACAACCCTGAATTATGTTTGTTTAGAACATGAAGTGTAAAAACAAGGGATCTAAAATAAAACGTGCGATTGTTAACAGTGGGGCCTTGATAAACTAAAAAATTGTGGTTGTTGATGATAATAATTTATCGATAGGAGGATAGATAATAAGATACGATATGAAGTCACTACTTATCCCTGAGTGAGATAAAAGTGCGGGGGGGGGGGGGCATACACAATGGAGCACCACGTGCATTGTCTATCACTACATGCTACATGTCAGATATTAGGCTAAGATGATTTTCTTTTTATTCAAACGCGTGCATTACCAAGATCATTAGGCCTACACGTGGGTTTTTTGTCCGGGTCGAGCGTGCTTATCAGATTTTCTACAATATTTGTTATCCGTCGAAAAAAACGAAGTAAACAACGTCACCGCAGACGAGCTCAGCCTGTGATAGTAGAATTATGACGAAGTAATACTGATATTATTGTGTTTTCGCAACAACCCTGAACAGAGTTTTCAAAATTTTACTGACAAAAATAGATTTGTAGCACGTCTGATTCATAGTCCAGAAAATTTGTTTTTTTGCGTCCTCCGCTATCCCAACTCTCTGATCTAATAAAAAAGCCATAGTGGTATTAAAATGATGCCACGCGTCCTACACACTTTAATCACTGGTCTCCAATAACAGATTATTCCCTAATATTTTATTACAGAAGTGAAAATACCTTCTGAAATTGAAGTTCACTTCAATAACATTCAATAGTAAACAGCAAAAAATGCTCTGCAATGTTTTCCCTGATATATAAATAAATAAATAAATTATTAAATATTATAATCATTAAATCAATAAATCAATAAATCAATAAATCAATAAATCAATAAATCAATAAATAAATCAATCAATCAATCAATCAATCAATCAATCAATCAATCAATCAATCAATCAATCAATCAATCAATCAATCAATCAATCAATCAATCAATCAATCAATCAATCAATCAATCAATCAATCAATCAATCAATCAATCAATCAATCAATCAATCAATCAATCAATCAATCAATCAATCAATCTATCAATCAATCAATCAGTCAATCAATCAATCAATCAATCAATCAATCAATTAATCAATCAATCAATCAATCAATTAATCAATCAATCAATCAATCAATCAATCAATCAATCAATCAATCAATCAATCAATCAATCAATCAATCAAACAATCAATCACTAAAAATGACAATACGCATATGCATGTACAAGTAACTACATGTAGGCCTATAATGAGATGCCATGAAATAATATAATTATTAAACGGCATGGATAAACAAATTCCTTAAATGATATCTATTCCTTCTCCTTTTTATGTCCTTTTAATATACAATAAAAAAAAATATTATTAAATTTGGTAAATGTGTCGGAAGTTATGATGTTTTCTGGTAATGCATACCAAATAATTAAGCCTGCAAACGAATATAATTGATTCTGTGTTTAGGAACGAGTACTGTTTATTCAGCTGAGGATCTGAATAAATAACGTGAATGATCTTCACTATAATTAAACATATGATCTTATATATATAATTTTATGGGGAATATTACCAGTTACTTCAATAACCAGATTCACATACATCTACTTAGATATTAGTATATCATCAAAGAATAGTCGTTTTTGCATCAAATAATAATATTGCTGTTTCGAGCCGCAATATTCAACGAACGGTTTGACATAATAATATGAAATTTCATTCTGGTTTCTAATCAAATAGTCGATGATAGAAAATAAACTTTTTAGTTTAATATAAGAATGTATTTAAATAATAAAACCCAGTAATTTTGAACTGTTTACTTCGTCATTGTATTACAGCTTATCTTTACATTAGTTAAATCATGATTGACATGTTCAAATTATTTTTTTCGACTTGACATAAACACCGTTTCAGATTTTTAATATCTATACAAGCAGTGCATGGGTATTGATGTTTACGCAGTAATCTTTACACATCGACCCAATGTTGATTAAAGTTGGACCAGCGTCGTATTCACACACTGCATAAAAGCTCCAATTATGTGTTCGTACCTTTCGAGACAGTGATTAAAATAAATGTAGATAAAAAAAGTAGATTGTGAGGTCAAAATTCAAGACGAAGCCGAAATATTTTGAAATTTAAAAAGTTTTGCATTGGTTCGAAATAAAATATACGTGACCACTCTATGTATTATATTTTTCATTCATTTGAAGCTGAAAACAATTTCCAGCTTCAAATGACGAAGTAGAGTTATTTTTGAAGTAGACGTCTTTTAAATTGAGTTATTTGGTTAACCCTTGAAGCACTGAAAAATAGTTAAGCCTTAAAGCGCTAAAATAAATAATTTTAAATTTCCACGGTGTCAGGGTTAACCCTTTACTTATCCTGCTGATCATGACTATTGTTTTTAGTCCGTGTTATTAGTCGACCAAATCACTGTTATTGTGAATGAAATGTGTATCTAAACATAAATATTGGAAAATGTTTGTGCTCAAATTAAACAAATATGAGCAATTTTCAGCCACTTGGAGTTGCTGATCGCGGTAGAGAGACACAACTTCAAGTGGCTGAAAATTAAAAAAAATTAACTTAGCAGGAAAAGGGTTAACTGATCATCATCCGCAAACTATTTTTCTAATTTCAGTGACGTTTTGCTTGCTTTGAAACATGCTTGATACTGTGTGTCTATATAGGGCCCTGGGACCACAAGGGTTGACTTATCTCGCCTCGTCCAGCTACTCTATGGATGTGCTGTGATAAGCCGTAACGCTATGCTGAAAGACATAATAGTAATTTCAATATAACTGTCTAAAATGCAGGGGATGGTAAAAAGACATGTTGAAACAATGTTGGCTTAATGTTGGACGACCGTCAGCGAGGCTGCCCAACATTAAGCCAACATTGGTTTAACGTCCGAATGTTTGCTGAGTACATGTCTCTTTATACCATCCCCTGCATTTTAGAAATTTATGCTGAAATTACTATTGTTTTTCAGAACTGTGCCCGTAATGTGTTTTTTTTCTGAACACTGTCCGTTCAATTAATTATTAATTTTCGGAAGAGTGTCCGTTTATAGGCTCACAACATTTCTCCTGCAAACTGATAGTGTAGCAGTCATGCGCACAAACTGTGTTGTATTTTGCTTAGCTTGTCCTCTAGATTGGGACATTCTGGTGTTATCAGACAGCTCTGATGATATGTGTTTGTGTTAATTAAATAAACCAAACATGATATACATACTTATTTTACCAATCTAGAGGGCACGCCGAACAATTCTGCAGCTTGCCAAAAGACACCAGAGTGTAGTATTTCCAATTGATCCATTGGCCTTACTTAGCAGTGGACAAACTGTCACCGCTTTATTAACTGTCATCACAGTTTGATCAATTATTTCACGAGAGACAAAATGGTATTTCGTTTAAAAAATCCTATATCCACCTTCTGAGGTCACAGTCCTTTATTTTCTTATGTTAGTGTACATAAAATGTAGGTGTTTTCACAAGCTTCTTTGATTTATGCCATGAATATAAAGTAACAGGCTTTGATACGAATCAAAGTGTGCGCATTTGCACTGTTCAAATAGGTGTGTGCAATACAATTATTTTAATCACATGTCTTCAACGTTGAAAATATTAATTTGCGACTCTAACACCGGCGTTTCCAAAGTGACCTTTTCAGTCGGATTCTCTCATCATTAATCTCATTTTCTCGTCAAATCAGTAATAATGATACGCTATTTTTATTACCAATAATTACAGCGCGGGTGTGATCTCGGGATCTCGCCGTGCAGGTCACCAGATCCACGCTGCACCAAAGCCCCGATTATGAACTATTAACACTTTAACCGCCAAATTATTCAATCTGAATTTTCACCCACTTGAAGTTGTGTCTCGCTGACGCGATCCACAACTTCAAGTGAGTGAAAATTATTTAGATTTGACAATATGGAGGTCAACTGTTTTCAAATAATGCCGATTGGTGTCACATTTTATCTTTAACGTGTTTAAAAGGTGGTACTTAATGTGCTAATAAAAAAATGGAAACTCAAATATATGCGGCACCGGCGGTTAAAGGGTTAACACTTTGCCTGCTTGTCACGGCAATAATAGCTTTTTAATCCGTTTTAGAAGCCAAATTAACCAGTGTTATTGGAAATGAACCGATTGTTTAAACATCAATATTTGTAAATGTTTGGTCTCAAATTAAGCAAATATGAGTAATTTTCAACCACTTGAGGTTGTGGATCGCGGTAGCGAGACACAACCTCAAGTGGTTGAAAATTTAAATAAATTAACTTAGCAGCATAATGGTTAACACTTTCGGCGCGGGGACCAAATTTAGACGTCAGAATCTGACGTTTGTAGACGTTAGAATATGACGTCTAAAGTCTATCCGCGCATACTGAAAGAGTAAAATATTTTTAATGGCCATAGGTATTCATATGAAGCAGAATGAGCTAACTAAGACATTTATGATGATTTTTGTAGGTATTTTGTACAAACCTCACAATCTGACGCCCCCACCCCCCTACGTACAGATTATCTGGGATGCCACACAGAAAAAATATGTAGCATTTCACCTGAATGAAAATTATATCCATGTATTATTAAATGACATCCTTTGTATTATAATAGTATATCCATGTATTATAAAATTGGATCCCTCAGCTTTGGAAAAAAATGTCTGTTTTATCACGTTTACCTTTTTCATAATGCAAACGAATAGATAAATAGTCTACTGGTACAATAATGGAGGAGATAGAAGATAAAACATAATCAAATTTAACCATGTTAACAATACTGATAATTGTATGAACACAATTCTCAATTTATTGTTTTCCCCACAAATCACGGAGCTTTTCATTGTTCTCTCAAAATGAGTGAGAAATTGGTAGATAACAAGTAACTGAATTGATAGGAGGGAGTCACAAAAACATGTAGATAATTGCGCAGAAAAAATACACCATATTTTTAAATAACACAGCCGAATTTTATGTGAAGCCGATGTCCAAGTAAACACAAAACATTTGTATAACATTTGTACAACGTCGGCCCAACGTCTTTGCCGTTGTATAAATGTTATACAAATGTTTTGTGTTTACTGGGGTGGTGACATCAGTGTGAGAGGCGGATTACTATTCATTCCTCTCACTAGGTGGCTCTAGTTTTCATGACTGCTGGCCACAGCGAGAGTAAAATCGTTAACTGCAGCATGCTGATGGCCTGAGCTCAGCCTATATCAAGATCGCGGAGTGTTTTAGCTTGACCACAATATTGATAATTCACATAATTGCCCATGCTTGCGCATTACATGTTTTAGTTTAGTTTTCCATCCATCCTATATCCAAAAGTATATTTAACACAACGGGTTAAAGATTAGCTAGACATATTCAGTGGAACCAAGGAAAATAGAATCAGATTCTATTTCCCTTGGTGCAACGTAATTGATGTAGAGATTAATGGAAAACAGATCTTGCTGATTTTATTTTCTAGATCTAGATTTCGCTTTGTTTTGTGATGCTTTCGTGTAAAAACAGTTGTTGATAGCTTGAAACAACTTTATAAATTTTGAAAAAAGTTCCAGTCACGAAGTGGTATGAATCACTTAAATTGAAGATCGGCTGTATTTTTCACTTAGTAGTTAGATCTACAAAAAACAAATTGAAGGAGCTGAAAAATGAAGTTGATTTAATTATAATTGTATGATAATTATAAAAAACTGTCGAATATTTGAGAAAAAAAGAAAACCACAAAATTATTTTTACCAACACCTGGCCGCAATTGAATTTAAATTAACAAAACTTCAAAAAATCAAATATCATTAATAATTTAACGTCACCAATATGTTCGTCTCCAATTATCGAAGAGTATTCATAAACGTCTCTCATTTTAAATCCCTTTAGATGCGAATTAGTACCACATATTCATTTCAAGACAAATGTTAAAGACGTGATTTTTTTAAATACCCTCATATAATATTTAAAACTAAAACCTTATTGTATTGTAGTGAAATATACCGTATTTATATTTGATGTTTTATTAGGATTAATTTCCCGCGAGCATTAAATCAGTAAGTTTCTAGACTTAACGTATATGCATCTCATCATAAATCGTCTGTTTATCATACATTTAACATCTACATGTATTTTCTTGCTCACACGACGGGCCTCCACGCTCAAAATCAGCGTCGCTTGAATGAGTGGGGTCTCCAGATGCCATCTCCGATAAGAGCCATGGAGGAGCTATAGAAATGTGATGAGAGATTAAGGCGCAGTAGACCCAGAAATAGGAGATGGTTAGGAAACCCTGGCGCGGATGTGTAATTAACGCGCGGGGCCGTGTATTGACAAGGAAGCCAGACGTAAAAGAAAAGGCCCGATCGATAGCACATTAACCCGACAGCTGAAAATCAAAATGGCCTCAAACTGACCTAGATTATACCGGCCGCTGACAGGCCACACGTGACGTCACAACGCTGCATGACCTAATTATGCTGCGAAGCAGCATAATTAGGTCATGCAGCGGTGTGTATGACATGTACGAATACATCATCTGTACATTATGCTCAATAGAAAACAACACCTCTGCATGTGACCCTGCCTGTCTCTATGGACAGCCCATCTCAAGTACGGTCAATGTCTTTGCATGGCAAACTTCAATCATAATGCGAAATCCCAATAAGAGGGAGGTCTATACAAATAGCGAGGCCGTCCTGCCGTAGAAAGCTGCACATGTGTGCAGTGACAGACCGGCATTGATTCTAATTATGATGACAATTAATGCCGCGACCCCCAAAACTTAACATCTGTGTGGGCAGTGAAAGCGGCGCGGTATATGGCATTGATTGGCGAGAACGGAGAGCGTCGTCAAGAGGCCGGCGGCCGTGTTTTTGTCCCGCAAAACACGGATTAAAATAGTGGACACACTCAGACTCGAGTGCCGCACGTGCGCGTGGATCGTCCGCCTGCCGCACGCGCTGCGCCCTCGCGCCGTGCTCACATACATCAAGACGGCGAGTGACCGGTGCTTATATAGGACAGCTGCCCAGGGCGCGGCGGGCCTGAATTCACATCTGAGCCCCCTGGGCCTAGAGGGTGCTCACTAGGCAGTGACGTGAACATTAATCAATACATCACATCTTTTTACATGCGGCGCTAATTAAATCCCCAAACCCGCAGATATTGACTTTTCGCACGTTACTGGCCCAATGCTCTCCACCCCCCAGATACGTATACAACCTAGAAAGGTAACCGAGAACGCGATACTTTTACCCAGTGTTGTTTTAATGTTGGGCCACCGTTGTAAACGATGGCCCAGCCTTAAAACAGCATTGGGTCTATGTATACCTTGCTGGACTGATGTGTCCACGGTAAAAATCTATACCTCGCAATCTGTATTGGTCTCACTTAAATAATCATGACTAGGACTAGATTTAATCATTTAAACTTACATGTCTCACAAAGATAAACAATTCATGAAACTCTGAGAGTAACTCGGTACTCGGTGGTCAGTTTTCGACTCTAAATGAGAATTAAAAAGTCTCTAGCGCATTTTATGTTTTGCCATGCATTTCTTTCACTATTTCGCTGCGAAGGGGATGCTGCCATTTTATTCATTTTGTTACATAGCATGGGAGGGGTGAAGGGAAATCCGAGCATTTATTTATTTTTCAATTATGCCGTTTCACAAATAGAAAAATAGGGCATACTCCTCACACAGCGACATTTCTTTGTTTCATACCTGCTTCAATATCTGTAATTATTGGCCATTTAAATGTAAATTATCGCACCAAATATAATGATATTTCTCGCTAAAACTGGCCACCGACAGTTCGCTTAATTTTAGTTGACAGTCTGTAACGTTGGCCCAACATTGAGCAAACATTGGATCAACGTCTTTCGTTTGTTTTGTACACGTGTGTATACACGTATGTGTACGCCCCCGAATATAAATTAGCAGTCCGTCATTTAAAAAACACATCTATACGTAAACACAAGATGTTGACCCAATGCTGGGTTAATGTTGGTCCATCGTCTACGAGGCTGGCCCAACATTATCCCAGCAATGAAATAGGTAAATATCACTATTCCCAGGATGACACCGTATTGGGTCATTTAGTGTCCAGGATATACACCTCCCACAAGCCATTGCTAACAAATCTTCTTCATAATGTTCATTGGCTGTACCCAGCAAACACGACACATCGACCCAATGTTGTTTTAATGTTGGCCCGCCGTCTTCGACGTCGGCCCAACATTAAAACAACATTGGGCCAATATCACGTGTTTGACGGGTAGTTACCAACCGGTGTTCATCCCAGTGAGGTTGAACCAATGTTAGATTAATGGTGGGTCAACGTCGCAGACGGTGTTCCAGCATTAGAGTATCGTGTTTGCTGGTGAATGTATTCTTATGTTGTTGTAATGATTTGTTCGCCCCCCCCCTCCCCCCCCCAAAAAAAAACAATAAGTGCTCATAACTAATCATAAAAACAATTTGTAAAATATGATACTGTTGGAAATGAGGGAACTCTTACATTAGTATTGATGATACTATAGTTTGAAAACCAGAAGTGATTCCACAACATGCCCAGGAAGTGATAGCAAGAACTTTATATAGAGTTCTTGGTGATAGGGGTAAAACCAAAAATTGGGGTGATTTTGTAGCATCAAAAATGGCAGTGAGGTGACCATCAAAGAGGAGGAAAACCACTTGATGGGTTTGGTGCACTGATCCCAATTGAGCATAAAAAAGTCACTGGTTGCGCTAGAATTTTTTTTTTCGCTTTAAAAACGTCATTTTAAAAAAGTTGCAGCATTCCACTTACTACTCCGTTACCAAATCCAAACCATTTCAAAAATTATGTTACTTTGCTTAGCTTGACATCACAATTTCAAACGTGATATCCTTATTGAAGCATAATACAAAACAATTGTATTTCAAAACTGCAAAAAAATTAAGAAAATGTGACGGGATAATCACAAATTCTTATTTCAACTCCGTTACCAAGTCAAAAAATTCTCAACTCCGTTACCAAATGTTTGGCTCGACATAAATATAAACTGTATATATTCTCTTAT
>OZ024909.1:64253834-64258834 GCA_964017125.1 Flabesymbios commensalis | reverse complement strand
TTAAACTGGAAGCTGGTGTCATAAGCATCTTTTAGTTTTTATGCACCGGTTTAGCATATAATGTTAACAAAAACAAAAGTGCTGCCAGTGGACCTCTTGTTCATCCGCTCATATTAATGCTACATACTAATAGGGTGCATGCACATCGACTAAACTGGGCCAGGAGAACCCTTTGGGGATGATGAGATGCAACTGATGACATTACCCTCCAGACACAGGATTAGAAAAAAGAGCCTTCACAGTCTGAAGCCGAGCACGATAACTCTCTGTCACAGAGGTTTCCCACCATGTCTAATATTTACGAGTGAGTGGGGAAGAAACATTATACACTACGTTTATTTGAAACCTGATTGCCGAGTGGGGGGCGAGCTCCTGAGCTTTGGAGTGACAGGCGGTAGTGCTGACCACTACACCAGGACTGTCATCCCAGCGTTAACCCTTTACTTACAACGCTGAAATGTATAACCCATGGAGACCAAAATAAGTTTTTTTCAATTTGAAATTATCATAAATGTCTTAGTTAACTCTTTCCGCTTCATTTGAATACCTATGTTATGGGTCTAAGGCCATTATAAATACTTTAATTCTTACAGCGCGGGGAGCGATTTTATACGTCAGATATACGTCAGATTCTGACGTATAAAGACGGTCCCCGCGCTGAAAGGGTTACCCAACATTGGGTGAACGTCTCGTTTTTTCTGGTTATACCTTGTTTACCAGGGGACGCAGGGCTGCAGAATGTTGCTGCTGTGTACAGTACGCGGGCTAATCTGGGTCAGACCATGACCTGGGGATATAAGATGATGTATGGTGTATGGTGATATCACGAGAGGACGTAACAACAGATCTGCTG
Organism: Flabesymbios commensalis; assembly: GCA_964017125.1. NCBI lineage: Eukaryota > Metazoa > Annelida > Polychaeta > Terebellida > Flabelligeridae > Flabesymbios > Flabesymbios commensalis. The sequence continues at coordinate 64,257,981 of OZ024909.1, read as the reverse complement.
GCATGATAATGTACTGGTCCGGACTCACCAAGAATAAAGCACCGCCAAAATGGAACGCAGATCATACTGATGTTTAATGTGTTTTTATTGTGTTATTTATTTTGCTGTTTCATGAACAGGGATTTCGTTTTTAGAGTTTATTTGTAGAGATGGCGTAAGAAACAATATTAACAATACTCAGCGGGAAAAGACAGACATACAGACAGACAGGCATATAAATGATAGAGATATATGTGCATGTATATACAAGATGGTTAGTTTGGTAAAATGTCAATATACATGCATGATATCACATACAGAATTACATTGCCATAATAATTTATTATATTTTGAAAACAAACAAATGCTTTTATATCATTGTAACGTATTAACGCTATATAAATGTATCTGTTTATACAAACATAGTTATATATATAATTATGCCTTTGCTAAAAATAACGACGAAAATGCCATTGGTAAAATGCCACATAGTAAAATTACAGTTATTACTTTTGTAATATTATATAGAAAGTAATCATGATAAATTATGTTGTCTTTATGTTTTTGGTGATCCATGGGCACTGGCTCTGTGTAGTCGTTTCGAGCTTGCTGTAATGTTGTTGTAATGTAATGGATGCCCCCCCCCCCCCCCCAGTCTGTGGTAACTACACACTCAACCATCCCGGAGACATTCACGTCAAGCCGCTAGCGACATCTGGTGGTCGCTAATAGCAGAATATTAGTGATACTTGAACGGTCGATCCTAGCAAACATCAGTTTGTATTGATGCTGGATCGTTGTTTTGTTGTTGGCTGGGATTAATTAGACTTAATTTTTTTAATTTTCTAGCACTTGTGTCAGCAGTTTTTAATGTGACATGCATCTCACATCTCTGACTTTTGTATATTTTGTGACCCAAATTTCACAATTTCAAGTAAATTCAAGTCACTTTAACCCTTTAAGCCCTCACGATGCATTAAAGCATCATTTTAAATCCCTGAAAACAGACTTAATATTCCTACAACCAAGGGTTTCGGAACAAAAATTTTCATAAAACTTTTTCACCAATACATGGCAATTTTCTTAAATTTTTCACCCACATCAAATCATCTCCATCCACTACAAGTCGAGAATTGCGACAGCAATTCGCGGCTTGTAGTGGATGGAGATGACAATGGTAAATTCAGGTTTGAAAGGGTTAAGTTGTAGATTACGATATCGAGACACAACTTCAAGTGAGTGCATATTTAAATAGAATCGCTCAGTGATCCAAGGGTTAAAATTACGATTATCTTGACTTTCTCTTATTTCCATTGAAAAAGTTAACATCATCTCAAGCTTTTTGATGGAAATGTGAGCACGTCAGTGGGATGGGCTACAAAATCAATTAACGATGTCTATTAAATGTGTAAAATACTTTGCGGCTTGATTATTCAGTCAGTTATTAAGCTTCTCTTTATCTTCATTCGTGCATATTTGTAACAAATATTGGTTTGAAAGATGACAAAAAAGTGACAAATTAGTAACGACCAATTATTGAATCACTGGTGCGGTCGACCTTAGACTTGAGCTGTGCCGAACACACGATGTTTACCTACAGTTCAAGATGATATCATCTATAAATTGTAGAATAGCCATGACCTTTTAAAATCAACTAGATGCTAATGATTTTATATTTATAATTTTTACAGTATATATTCAGTAACATAATTATTTGAGCCTGAACACATGTGGACAGACATATACTAGCTGTTAAACTGTATCATTATTATGATACAATAATCATGAATTGAATATTCCATATAAAACTGATACATTGTTGCATTGTACCGTATATTGGCCTACATGTTTCGAAGCAGCTGTTGAGAAACATGAATAAGAGGAGAAATGCCCTATAAGGATAGGCGCTTCATAATAGCTTTGTCAATATCACAAGAGAAATATTCAATAATTGGCTGCGTTCTTCAAAAAGCAGGTGTGAAAAACTGAATGAGTTCAGTTGAATTAGCTGATATCAAAATATCTAGTAGCAGCCATTATTTATTTCTGCTGATCTGATATGCGCCGGCGGCATACAACAAATTAGAAAACTTGTTGCTGGGAGTGAATAATTGATCAATAGAGCTGACGTATATTAAACAGTCATTGGTGTATTGGCAATAGCGCTTATAGAAAATCCCCTTTAACAATCTGGTTACGAGGAAGGCGCACCGATCCACAAACAATACCTAGCTCACAGTCGAAGTACCAAGAGCAAACACTCTATTTTTCTCTCAGTATAAGGTCTCTCTGAACAAAAGAAAAACGCATCACCCCACTGCCGAAAGCCGCAAAACCAATACCGTCACACAACGCACGGGGCGCACCCCTCCAAGTGCGGCCCCCAAAAAGGCCTGTGTCTCTGGCTGTATGAGGCTGATTTGATTTTGATGAGAAAATATCTGGCCATTCATCGGACACGGAATGTCAAACCCAAATATCCTGTGTACAAAAGACGGTGTCGCCTCAGCTCGACGTCCAAACAAAAGGCCATCCACCCCAGATATTGTGTAGTTAACCGTTGCAGGCTTGGGGTGTTTGAGAAGGAGGGGGGTGCTTGTTAATTTCACGTACAAATGATGGATTTCGCACGTTGCGAAATCCATCATTTGTCCGTGAAATTAACCAGAAATCACCGACAACAAAATCTACATAATTTCATAATCTTTGTCGTATGTATCAAGCAAATTGGCATTTTACGAATCGGACCTTGGTGCATTATTCTTCTATTGCAGCACACAATAAGGTGTGTCAAATTATCAACTTATGTATAGCCTAGCCCTCTCCTGAGTATAGCAGTAATGAATCATCGCTTATCTCCATGGGTGACAGTTTGTTTGCACGGCGCAAACACAATATTATACACATTCCGTGCATTTCACTTTCCTGATTATCTGTATATCTTCTGCATAATAATAATTGGCGAGAGCTCTCTCAACAGTTCAATATACATCGGAAACATATCTGGCGCGGTGCGGTCGTTAATAAAAAAATGCCAGAGCGCTTATTACTTTATTATCTGTGCATCTTCAATTTAATGATATATAGCTGTTGCACACTGGGCCAGGAATAATGAAAATATCTAGATATGAATCTGTGTTATACAAGTGAGGTCGTTAATAATAATCAGTCTGATCGGCATTATGTAAGCAACAAATTATCTGGTATACAATATACCCAGTAAACACAAAACATTTCAATAACATTATACAATGTTGGACAAACGTCGAAGATATTGGGCCGTCGTTGAATAAATGTTATGCAAATGTTTTGTGTTTACTGGGATATAGGCCTGCATTAAATTATCGCAGTTGATAAAAGCCTTCCGCTCAATTTAATTTCAAATAACGAAGCTGACTGAGATGGTTTCCTTCCATATCCTTAGATAATTATAATTATGCACAACCGAAAGAAGAATAATAATCATGAAATATAATTCTCCAACATCAAGTCAAACGGTGAAATCATCAAATCACCGCCATTATTATGCTATTTTGAATAATCAAACCTAATCAGACTGTCTCCTCTGATGACACAGATCGACAATTAACTAATTTTGAAGCATAGAATGTGGATAATGCATATATGATGATGGTTGAATTGAAAAATCATCTAAGTATACTGGCATGTAGAGCCAAAAGGCAGTATCTGCTCACTTCACAAGTAAGCAGATACTGCCTTTTGCAGAGCAGTAGGCCTACAGGCGTGGTGATATTTGGCTGTTTGAAACGTGAAGTTACGCTCTGCTCGTTCATTTATGGATACTATTATTTACTGCCAGCGACCTCTATCCCCTCCCCCCTCTACCATAGAATCCATCACAAAAAGCTCTGTCATTTTCAGTTCATATGATCAGCGTGAATAGATTGGGTATCTATGATTTACACATGAATCAGCTAAATGAACCTATCGTCTTTACATAGAAATGCAAGTGCCTGAGGACTAGCCATGCAAAAGTGCCGACACCCTCTGGTATCAATCGGCTCAGTAATATTTGTGATAATAATGATTGTGTGCTGCTTTACTTTGCTGCATAATGGTAAATTCATTGGTTAATTGTAATCATATGTTATATACTTGTTGCTTATTATTCTATATATTTCCATGCAAATCTATGTGTATCTGTATA
>OZ024909.1:64226715-64248634 GCA_964017125.1 Flabesymbios commensalis | reverse complement strand
CCGATTCTACCAAGACAATTTAAAAAAAATATTCCGCAGGGTATTATGTTCCACACAAAAACCACTAACGACATTCTTTGAAAATGTCACGAAAGAAGTTTTATCATAGGTGGATATGCTATTATATATCGCATTCCCTGAGTTGTTGTGCATTACATAGAGTGGTATTTATTGTCTATCAGCTTAGATGGTGATCATCCACCACAAGTAATCATCTGACAAAAATCCAGCGACTTGACTGTGTCGTCCAAGATGAGTTATGGTGGCCAGTCACCCTCAGGCATATGAGACTGGCCACTAGCTCAAGATTAATCACCATCTGATCTTTTCCTGAATATCTTATTGTGCGTCCAATGCCAGAATTACGTTAGAAAGGCGTGTCGTTATAACTGGTTGCCAGACGTGTCGCGCTGAAGTAGTGTTCAGATTGGGAAGGGGTGAGGGGTGAAGATGTGTAATGCAGGGTGGAATGACATATAGTCTGTCCAGTATGTCCTTATTAGGCAAGTCAGAAGAAATCAGACGAGATATAACAGTTTCTGTGATATATATTAACTCCTAAAAAGCTGAATTATATAATCAAGTGATGTGATCCATATCGTGGGACAGACTTCTTTGAAAGAAATTTTATTTTATATAACCATATATTTGTAATATGTATATATAATATGTTTTAGTACATGTAAATGTATGTGATTTTGCCGATACAATGTTGCTGTGCAAATACATTTGATTTCATTTGATTTGTAATCGCTTCACCTGATTTTCAGTTTTTAGTTAAAGTTTCCAAGTTCAGGTCGATTTCAGGTATTTGTGATCGTTTACTGATGTCAAATGTTCTCCTGGGGTTGAATGGTAAAGTGGTGGAGTTTGTTTTTCTAAAGAACCCATATTATTGGTAGTGTAATCATCTTAACTCCTAAGCCGCCAAACTAAATCATTCCTATTTTCACTTTAAATTGTGTCTCGCTACCGCTACCCACAACATGAAGTGGCTGAAAATTACTCATGTTTATTTATTCTGAGACCAAACATTGCAAATCTTGATGTTTAAACACTCACTTCATTCCCAATAACAGTAATCAGATCGGCTACATATCGACTAATAAAATTAATTTAATTACTTTCAAAAATAACGTCATTACATCAGTTGTTAGATGGTCTTTATTTATTATGTGGTTACTTCACATCTGTTAATCTGTTACTACATAAAGCCTTGGCGGGCGGCAGACAGTGAATTGCGAGATTCATAAGCGACAGAAGAGCTCGCTGGTGACGCGATGGACATGGAGGAAATGGAAGGGGACGTGGTGGGGTTAGAAGCGGGGGTGATGGATCCCCTGATGGAGACGTGGGTTGGCAACCCCAGACCACCCCGCCTGTCAGATCCCCAGTAATATATGTGCCAATTAAAACACACCGGGTCTCCAAACTTATTAGACCCTGACCGTCGCCGCAGTTTTTATTGTGGCTCGCTGGCCGGAATTAGTGTCTGTCTTATGAAAGATGATCGATGAGCGGGGCAGGCAGGGAGACAGAGAAATTCTGAGTGTGTGTGTGGGGGGGGGGGGGGGTGTCGGGACAGACCAGGGGCGCCTCCCCCCCGCCACGATCCCGGGGCCGGCTCCCAGAAGCCCTGGCACGTGCCCCCTCCCCAACCTCCACCTCCGCAGTTCGCTTTAGTCATACCATTAATGGCAAAAATGCTACATTCCTCATCTCGCATTCCCTCAAACAAATGTAATATCTCCTCGCTCTCTCCTGTCTGCGACTGCGTCACTGACCAGCAATTATTTATGCCGCCACCAGTGGCGCCAGCATCGGTCAGCATCAGGCTGGGCGACTTGTCCCCCCTCTGGTGTCAAATTATAACACAACTGAAGCCATTGGAAGCCGCGCGCACAGCGCGTGGCTTCCAATGGCTTCAGTTGTGTTAAATTTTAATGAAAATCACGTAGAAAATATTGGCCGGTTATCATCCCAGCTGATCCACAGCCATTGCGTGGTAGCTCTGACCGTTTGGACCCTGGGGGGGCATATTTGTTCTTTTAAGGACTTTATCTCGTTTTCGCGTTCTGGGGACCATACACCACTATTAAAATTTTTAATTAAAAATAGTTTTTCATGGAAAGGAGCTGGCAAAATTAAACTTTAGTATGTTATAGCTGATACACTATATGACATGAACGGCAGTGATTTTAAACGTCTGTGAGGTTAAACCAACAAAGACAAGACGTTGCACCAACGCTGATTTAATGTTGGCTCACTGCCTACGACGCTGGTGAACAGTAAACCAACATTGGTTCAACGCATTGTGTCTCCTTGGAACCAATGAGAATGGGATCCCAAGAGATTTGAGGATTCTGGACTCTTGATAAGGCGCGCGTGGGGACAGGATCCGAACCGGGGACGTCTGGCACTGTACTGGCCAGCTTCAACCCCTGGGTGGGGGGGCAGAAGTGGTTGACCAGGATCCCCCCCTCCCGGTGTCTCCGCGCACGTAACACCGACGCAAGAGGACACCAGGACTCCCTACCGGACTGCCACCTCCGCGGAGAGAATCCAGCACAATCACATTTAGACGTCGTCCTGCCCCGGCCGGCCACACAAACCAACTAAAAACCACCGTGCAGAAGGGAAAAGCCAAAAGGTAGTAAGTGTTCGCATTTAAAGTAACCAGTTACCGCCTTTTTGTTTCGCAAGGCTGTATTGCAATGCAGAGTCAAAAGGCAGTAACTGCATACTTGTAAAGTGAGCAGTTACTGCCTTTTGGCTTTGTGTCACAGAGTTGCATTGCAGACCCAATATGCAGTAACTGCTTACTTGTACAGTAAGTCGTTACTGTCTTTTGTCTCTCGACAGCAGTATGCTAATGCGTGACCTTGCGGGTCATGGATGCCTGTGTGCAGGGTGACGTCATGGCACGAAAGTCACTATCCAGACTGGCTTTGTGTCGGCCTGGTCAGGATCCCGGCGTTCTGGATCCTCCACGCGGATCGCCGCCTGAACACCTCCGCACAAAGGCCGTATCCCCGTATTATATAAATATGACCCACGCGAGCCCCTTGTCACAAAGGTATCATCCCAGCGGCTCATCCATGAGCGGCTGCAATGAGATCTCTGTGACAATGCTTCAAATGAGTCTCTATTATTATTGTTATATCCTACAAAATAAATCATAAATTATTCTTTTCGTTATCACCATCACATTAATCCCTGTTTTTAAAATACAAAACTAAAATCTTGTATATTATCAGAAATGCATAACAAAATTTTTCTGATTTTATACATTACATTTTTTCAAATCACAAGTAAATAAAATATCACTTTTTAGGCCTGCCTGCCTGCCTGCCTGCCTGTTCAGTATTCTTCTCATATCATGATTCAACTGAGACCTTAAATTTTGGGTTTAGAATATTTTTCTGAGATTTTATTTTTTTCTGTCTCTGGCGGGCTGTAGCATGCATGTACTTTATTATTCTGTCCCTAGCGGGTGGTAACATACTTGATCATTCTGTGTCTGGCGAGTGGTAACAAACTTGATTATTCTGTATCTAGACGATGGTAACATACTGGCTAATTCTGTGTCAGGCGGGTGGTAACATACTTGAATATTCTGTGTCTGACGAGTGGTAACATACTTGGGGGTTATTCTGTGTTTGGCGGGTGGTAACATGTTTGGTTATTCTGTGTCTGGCGGATGGTAACATACTTGATTTTCTGTGAATGGCAGGTGGTAACATACTTGGTTATTCTGTGTGTATCGGGTGGTAACATACTTGATTATTATGTGTCTGGCGGGTGGTAACATACTTGATTATTTTGTGAATGGCAGGTGGTAGCATACTTAGTTATTCTGTGTGTATCGGGTGGTAACATACTTGGTCATACTGTGTGTATCGGGTGGTACCATACTTAGTTATTCTGTGTGTATCGGGTTGTAACATACTTGTTCATACTGTGTGTATCGGGTGGTAACATACTCGATCATACTGTGTGTAGCGTGTGGTAACATACTTGGTTATTCTGTGTGTATCGGGTGGTAACATACTCGGTAATTCTGTGTTTGGTAGAATGGCAGACTGTAACATACTTGATCATTCTATGTTTGGCAGGTGGTAACATTCTTGATTATTCTGTGTCTTGCGGTTGGTAACATACTTGATGATTCCTTGAACTGCAGGTGGTAACATACATGATTATTTTGTGTTATGAGGGTGATAACATACTTAGTTATTCTGTGTTTGGCGGGTGGTACCATACTTGGTTATTCTGTGTGTATCGGGTGGTAACATACTTGGTTATTCTGTGTGTATCGGGTGGTAAAATACTTGATCATACTGTGTGTAGCGGGTGGTAATATTCTTGAATATTCTGTGTCTGACGGGTGGTAACATACCTGGGGGTTATTCTGTGATTGACGGGTGGTAACATATTTGATTATTTTGTGTTTGGCGGATGGTAACATACTTGATTATTCTGTGTTTTGCGGGTGGTAACATACTTGATTATTTTGTGTTTGACGGGTGGTAACATACTTGGTTATTCTGTGTTTGGCGGGTGGTAACATACTTGATTATTTTGTGTTTGACGGGTGGTAACATACTTGGTTATTTTGTGTTTGACGGGTGGTAACATACTTGATTATCCTGTGTCTGGCGGGTGGTAACATACTTGATTCTCCTGTGTCTGGCGGGTGGTAACATACTTGATTATCCTGTGTCTGGCGGGTGGTAACATACTTGATTATCCTGTGTCTGGCGGGTGGTAAAATACTTGATTATCCTGTGTCTGGCGGGTGGTAAAATACTTGATTATCCTGTGTCTGGCGGGTGGTAAAATACTTGATTATCCTGTGTCTGGCGGGTGGTAACATACTTGATTATCCTGTGTCTGGCGGGTGGTAACATACTTGATTATCCTGTGTCTGGCGGGTGGTAACATACTTGGTTATCCTGTGTCTGGCGGGTGGTAAAATACTTGATTAACCTGTGTCTGGAGGGTGGTAACATACTTGATTATCCTGTGTCTGGCGGGTGGTAACATACTTGATTATCCTGTGTCTGGCGGGTGGTAACATACTTGGTTATCCTGTGTCTGGCGGGTGGTAAAATACTTGATTATCCTGTGTCTGGAGGGTGGTAACATACTTGATTATCCTGTGTCTGGCGGGTGGTAACATACTTGGTTATCCTGTGTCTGGCGGGTGGTAAAATACTTGATTATCCTGTGTCTGGCGGGTGGTAACATACTTGGTTATCCTGTGTCTGGCGGGTGGTAAAATACTTGATTATCCTGTGTCTGGAGGGTGGTAACATACTTGATTATCCTGTGTCTGGCGGGTGGTAACATACTTGATTATTCTGTGTCAGGCGGGTGGTAACATACTTGATATATCATATCCCTTGGGATGTTCCCTGAACTGTTTCAAATACTGGCATTATGACTATTTATCAAAACAAATCATTTAATTCATTTTTGTTACTTTTTATTACAACCATTATTATGTTTTATTCGGTGAATACGGTAAGTTAGATGTTTTCAGAAAGAAATATATCGAACTCACTACGGTTGTAACATTTTTCCCATTACAATGTAATACAACACGAAACAGCTGTACCTAAAACTTGCAACACATTTATAAACTGTTATACATGTACAGAATATCAAATTAAAATTCCAAACGTCTAGACTTTAATTGGTAGTGATATGGATATGGGTATTAACTTTGTTCACGAAATGTCAAATGTCCCAAATATGTGTCACTGGCCTGTACAAGGCTAGACCCTACTTTATGGGTAGACTTTCCTGTTTTAATCTCAGGGAGGGTCTCTAAGAATCTTAAAATTAAGATTATCCTAACCTTCTCTTATTTCCATAAGAAAAAGTTAAGATTTATCTCAACTTTTTTAATGGAAATTAAAGAAGATTTGGATAATCTTAATTTTTAGATTCTCAGTGGGATGGGCCCCAGTACTACTACTCCAAGCCAAAAGGCAGTATTTGTGTACTTAAAAAGTGATAAGATACTGCCTTTTGGATCTGCACAGAAGAGTACTACTTTGTCATTAGAGTCTATAGGTAGGTAGTAATTACTGTTACAAACAATGTGATCGGTATGATCAAATCGTCTGTATCTGATCAAATCAGATTAACCCCGGGATCGATTTTAGAATCTGACGCCTGCAGACGTCAGATTCTGACGACTAAAGTCGATCTCCTCACAGCAAGAGTAAACAAATTTCTAATGACCGTAACCCAATAACATAGGTATTCAAATGAATCGGGAAGAGCTAACTAAGTCATTTATGATGATTTTATATTGAAAAAACCTTTTGGTGTCCATGGTTTATATGAAAATAATTCAGCGCTTCAAGGGTTAAGAACGACAATAGTCGTGCGTAGCGCTTAAAGGGTTCAACCCAAGTGAAATATGACACTTTCAACAATTAAATGTAGAAGATCATAGAGTTGATGACACAAAGTGAACTTCTCCACACTGAACCAATGACGCCATCCCATCAAACACAAAACATTTGTACAACATTTATACAATGTTGGACCAACGTTGAAGACGTTGGGCCGACGGTGTATGAAAAATGTTTTGTGTTTGCTGGGATTCCACTTGGTTATCAAACATTTATTTATTTATATGTACTATAATAAGCATTAGGGCTATACATATTTAATCCCATTTCGTCTCTTTATTTATTTAAATGCAGCAAATGCTGCTGCCATTTCTACTTAATTAAATTATAATAAATTAAAATAAATTATAATAAATTAAATTAAATTAAATGAAATTAAATTAATTTAAATTAAATTAAATTAAATTAAATTAAATTAAATTAAATTAAATTAAATTAAATTAAATTAAATTAAATTAAATTAAATTAAATTAAATTAAATTAAATTAAATAAATTAAATTAAATTAAATTAAATTAAATTAAATTAAATTAAATTAAATTAAATTAAATTAAATTAAATTAAATTAAATTAAATTAAATTAAATTAAATTAAATTAAATTAAATTAAATTAAATTAAATTAAATTAAATTACTGTTTTGCATTTGCACTCAAGAATTGACGGGTTTTGCATACCATTGCAACGCGAACAGTGCAAGATCTCGCAACACTATTTTGAGCCATGCCATTGTTTCAGGATATGGCACTATCAGTAATTTAATTGTATTAACCCTTTCAGCGCGGGGACCGTCTTTAGACGAGATCTGACGTCTGTCGACGTTAGATTCTGACGTCTAAAGACGGTTCCGTCTTTAGACGTCAGAATCTAACGTCGACCCTCACTGGAAGAATTAAAGAAATTATAATGACCGTAGACCATCAAATGAAGCGAAAATATGTAAGTAAGATATTTGTGATGATTTCAAATTGAAAAAAATCCTTTTGTCTCGATGGTTGATACAAAAATAATTCAGCGTTGTAAGGGTGAATATCGCAAATTTAGAGCTCATTTCTCGTTAACCCTTTAACCGCCAAATGATTCAATTGGAATTTTCACCCACTAAAGCTGTGTCTCGCTGACGCGATCTACAACTTCAAGTGAGTGAAAATTATTCAGATTTGACAAAATGGAGGTGTCACATTAATGTCACATTTTATCTTTAACATGTTTTAAAGCTGATATGTAATGTGCTGTACAAAATGCAAAAAAACGAATATGGACGGCACCGGCGGTTAAAAGGGTAAAAAAAAATTGAAGGACACTTTAAAAGCTGAAAACGGCTTTAGACGTTATTCGCCTTAAAGCGCTGAATTAAATTGTAAAACACATCGCAACCGAAGGGTTTTTGTCCAATTTGAAATCATCATAAATGCCTTAGTTAGCCCTTGCTGATTCATTTGCATACCTGTGTTATGGGTCTACGGCCAACATAAATAAGTTGATTCTTACAGTGCGGGGATCGACTTTAGACGTCTGAATCTGACGTCTGTAGACGTCAGATTCTGACGACTAAAGTTGATCCCCGCACTGTAAGTGTTATGGACGTTGGTGAAAAACAACGCAAATGACGCTGTGTCTATTACATGTATTCAAGAGAAGTATATCTCACAGGCGAACATTCACAGTTGAACAATAACAGAAATATAGACAAGAGATAATTCTGATAATATGAATATTTCAGGGAAACGCAAGCTTGCACTCTTTTCCCGACAACGGTCTCCATTTTCCTTGTTCCTGCCAAAAAAGAAGACCACCTTGCTTGCACATTAACAGCATCTCTAATGCAGTCTATTGACGCATGCGCGCCTGTACTCCGTGCAGGATTTGAGTGGTCGGGTCTGGTGACCCCGGCGGCTCCGGCGGCCCGGCGGAGGCTCAGTTAGCCACGCAGTTCATGTAACCCATGGTAACCCTGCCACGACCAGCCGACCAGTCCGCACGCTTCCTGCAATTAGCTCGGCCCTTCACCCTCTCCACACCAGGCGCCGGAAAGCCCAGAGTCTACAAGATGGATAGATCTATTTACAGTCCATATTTGGGGTAAAATTCCCCGAAAACAACATGTTCTCCAACGGAATACTTATTTTGAGCTAACAAATATTTTCTATTTATTGGCGTGTTTAGGATGTGGGAATTTCGTTGATTTGTAATTGCAAAGTGTCGAGAATGCGTTGGAGCATCACCGGGCCAGTGTCTGTAGACACTGGTACAGTGTTGCTCCAACGCCTTTTGTTTCCTGGGATGATGGACAGGGCCTTCTAGGGAAACCCGACATCCACATGACAATAACAAGGCCAGGAAATTCACAGTACGAGGTGCCCTGCATCAACAATCCCATCTCTCTAAATGTCTACAGGAACATTGTTCTCTGGTAGACAACGACCAGAAGATAATAGTATCTACTCATGCTTGTGCCATTTTTCTTGCGGGGGGGGGGGGGAGGGTAAATGTTGATCAGTAATAAATAATATTTATGCTGTTAATGGGGGTCTATAACTGATGATCAATCAATCAATCAATCAATCAATCAATCAATCAATAAAGAAAACTTCTATAGCGCCTATATCCTCAGCAGACCGAGCTCAGAGGCGCACAAACTCTTAGCGTGATCATGTGTCATAATCGAGGCCAAAGCAGGTTCGTCAACAGGGATTCATTGGGAACATCAGGCATATGTTTTCAAATTATATGTTTCATTTAAAATTACTCACATTTGCAAATAAATGTGCATTTTCTTCACGTGGTTACTAACGTGAATATGGCGCACAATCATATTATTATAACAGGATGATTTTTGAAAAATTGTATGAATTTTAGATCGATAGGTTCTATATATTGTAAATCAAATGATTCCACAAGCTATCATTTATATGAAACCCATACTGACTACATGACTGATGCCTACATGATATACTAAACGATCATACCTCAAAATCAACATTTGGCGACCAAGTAGCTTATTATTGTATTTTAGAATTCGTATCTACACATTGTAAGTTATCTGTTAAATTGAGTAATTCAAAGCTTGTGCTCACAAACCCGAAGCGCAAACAAAACAGATTACATCACAATAACAAATACCTAGTCTAAAATAAGTACTTTTGGTCTAGATATTTCACCTTTACGCTGCTGGTATGACGTAAAGTACTAAGCTTTTGCAGCAAAGTTAAATTTACTGTTTCTTGCCCAGTTTAGCCTATGCTGTGCACATACACCGCGCACATATATTCACTTGGTTTGACTTCAAATGTGTTTTTGTATAATATTATAACGTGTGATGTGTAATATTATGCCATATCACACCCGTTTTGTAGTATCCCAGCAAACACGAGCCGTTGACCCAATGTTGATTCAATGTTGGCCCACCGTCAGCGACGCTGGCCCAACATTGAATCAACACTGGGTCAACGGCTCGAGTTTGCTTGGTTATGTGTTGTAGACAATGTTCATCAATGTTCAAACAACGTTTGTACAACTTCTCTTATTAGCTGACTAATGTTGTCCGACAAACCACAAAAAGGAACATCCAACGTAAAGGTCATAATTTCACTTTACATTATTGAAGGTATTAAAAGCAGGCTTGCTGTACTGCTAAGTGAGATGATAATTACAGGTCCACAATTATGTATTCCTCAAGGCAAAGCTGATATTTTATCTTGATAATGGCAAATGTGACGGACGCATTAGCTAGTCACCGCGATTTTTGTGGTAGAAAGGAAAGCGTCTTTTTCTCAATTTATAGATTATCACTTTGTTTAATTAATATTATTTTCATTTAGAATACGAATAAAGCTAATCCAATTTTTTAATCAATGCTTTACAAGAATTCTCAATAGAAATGGAATTAGAAGGATGTATATGTGTAGTGATTACGTTAATTTGAAATGAAATTGACAATTCGTGTTTTATTATCGATATAGTTATTAAAGTTTAATTATTTTAATATTGTGAATCGTTTCATTGTGTGAGAGTAACCGCGTGGCTTTTAACCCTTACAGCGCGAGGATCTACTTTAGACGTCTGCAAACTGTAACAGTGAAAATATTTATAATCGCCGTAGATCCATAACATAGGTATTCGAAAGAACCAGAAAGAACTAACTAAGCCACTTATGGTGATTTCAAATTGGGTGTGGGTTGGGACCACAATGTCTAATTTAAATGTTTTTATATTTGCATCGTTTGATATATTTTCCTTCTCTATATGAGCTCTTATCAAAGCATGTTAACCCTTAAAGTTATAAAATTTAATATTAATCCTTAAAGCGCTGAATTATTTTTGTATAACCCATAGATATCAAAGGGTTTTTTCAATTTAAAATCATCATAAATGCCTTGGTTAGCTCTTTCTGATTCATTTGAATATGTCTACGACAAGTACAAATATTTTGATTTTTACAGTGTGGGGACAGATTTTAGACGTCAGATTCTGACGACTAAAGTCGGCTCCAGCGCTGTAAGGGTAGAAAAACGACTTACATTTGTATAACTTGAGTCAAAACATATGCTAATCTATCAAATGTATTGCTCGTTCCTGCTTCAAATTTTCTTGTTTCAAGGATAACAGTGGTCGGCCTATATATGAGCCTGAGTATGTGTCTGCGTCTGGAAAGCAGGGCATATGTAGCGTTACGCATCAGAATCGTATATTATACATAAATCTTGTACCCCTAATAATTCATCACAGCATATTTCTTCAAATACGCACCTTTGCTGGAGCACCAAAGCATCACCATTCTTTAACCCTCTCAACGCTGAGTTATTTTTGTTTAAACCATAGAAGACTAGAGGGGTTTCTTCAATTTGAAATCATCATAAATGTCTAGCATACCTATGGTACGGGTCTACGATCATTAGAAATATTTTAATTCTTCCAGTGCGGGGATTGTCATTATTCGTAGTCTGACGTCTACAGACGTCAGATTCTGACGTATAAAGACGGTCCCCGCGCTGAAAAGGTCAATCTAAACCTTCAATTGTGTTGGCTAGTAGCATGTTGTTGCAGTTTAAAATCACCTGTATTTAATAATTACAATTATCTTGAAGAGATGATTAAAATACTTGGTGTCGTCACCATGATGTTTGTAGTAAGCTTTTAACAGCTTAATGCAGCGTGTTTATAGATTAACTGTCCAGATATTGTCATATATTCATACAACAAGTTATTGTTCATTTAGTCAAGCATCTATGTTCGCTTATTTTAGATGAACTCCAATTTTCAGTAGGCATTTTACCGTCTACATCAAATCACGAATCTCTCTAACGATTCGTGATTTTCTGTAGAATAAAATTGCTGCTGTGCCTTATGACAGAAGTAATTAATATCGTCTCTCATTACAGTGATTAC
The DNA here is from genome assembly GCA_964017125.1 of Flabesymbios commensalis. Lineage (NCBI taxonomy): Eukaryota > Metazoa > Annelida > Polychaeta > Terebellida > Flabelligeridae > Flabesymbios > Flabesymbios commensalis. The sequence goes on along the minus strand of OZ024909.1, from coordinate 64,236,821 downwards.
TACACACACGCTATTGAGAATTATTATTCTGATGATCATATACAGCTTTATGCTCGTATTCAGACAAAAGCTCATAACCGTAACCCTTATAGAGTTAAAATATATTGGTATAAACCATGAAGACCGAAGGGTCTTTCTTCAATTTGAAATCATCATAAATGTCGTAGTTAGCTCTTCCAGTTTCAATTGAATACTTATGTCATGGGTCTACGGCCATTATTAATGTTTTAATTCTTTCAGTGCAGGGACCGTCTTTAGAAGTCAGCTTATACAGTCGTCAGATTCTGACGTCTAAGAACGTCTAAGGAATTAGGGGGTAGAATACGAGACTTGGGCCAAAATAATCATGAACGGATTTGATCCATGGCTCAACAGCAGGTGTGTTGAAAGCTACTCATATCGTGTATGAAGAATTTCACTGGCGCGATACAAATTCCCCAATGTCAGCATCAATTTAACCCCTTGGTTGCGGCGATATCTGAATATTTTTTTCACCCACTTGAAGTTACATATCTCTCTGATGATAGATCCACGAGTCAAGTCCCGATTTTTACTTACAGAGTTAAACTTAAAAAAATATGATATCGCGAAATTCTCCCAAGAACAAATGTGGATAGTCTCTTAATGGATCAATTACGCCTTAACTAAGAAACTAGTGAAAAATCAATTGACAGGGTTGTAAGTCATACGATAAAAATAGTGAAAAGCCGGAGCATAAAGGGATAAAATGATATTAGCAAAAATAATCATAATCACCAATAATTCGATAATATCTTGCCCTGTGGTGTTGCTGAGAATAGAGCGATTTCCAGTCTACGCCTCCACAATCCGTCGGCAAATTATCAGGCGGTTCGGGCGGGGGCCCTAGGGTAGTGGTTAGCACCGCTGCCTTTCACGCCAGAGTTCGGGGTTCGGTTCCCGGTCTCGGCGGTTTGAAAGAAACCAAAATGTTTCTTCCCCATCCACGTGTGAAAGTTAGTATTGTGGGGAGCCTCCGTGACCGAGAGGTAGCGTGCTCGGCCTCAGACCGCCAGGGTTCGAATTTCGAATCCTGTGTCTGGAGGACAGTGTAATCTCAATCATCTCACCATCCTCAGGAGGCTCTCCTGGCCCAGTTTAGCCTATATGTGCACAAAGGTGGCCTAAAGCCCGATTCATTTCATTTCATTTTTTATCAGGCGGTTCATATGAAAACATTCCTCTGCAATTTTACAGCTAGATATTTATTGACATTTTGAAGTCAAAAATTGATTTATATGTCAGATCAGTGTAACATAGGTACATAGATATGCATACATATAACATAAATACATACACAGTGATTAAATACAATGATTATGAAAGTCAATAAATAATAGTAGAACGATTTAGTTTAACTCTTGAAAATCGCCAACCAGAATGGTCAGTAACATGGACGCGATGTTCTCTTGCTTTTTTAATTTGTGCGCTATGAGGTTAGGTTGTTTGTGTGCTGTGAGGTTTCATTGTCGCTAAGTTGTGAGTTAAGTTGTCTCCGCGCTGCGAGTTTAAGGTTATGCTGTCTAAGTGATGTGAGGTTCAGTTGGTGTGAAGCTGTGATGTGAAACTGTCCAAACGCAGTGAGGTTGTGTTGTCTCTACGCTTTAAATTAGGTTGTCCATGTGCTGTGAGGTTAAGTTGTCTATGTGCTGTGAGACTAAATTTTCTCTACGTTGTGAGGTTGAACTGTCTATGCGCTGTGAGGTTATGTTGTATGTGTGATATGAGGTTAGGTTGCCTCTACGCTGTGAGGTTAGGTTGGCTATGCCCTGTGAGGTCAAGTTGGCTATGCACTGTGAGGTTAAGTTGTCTATGTGCTGTGAGACTAAATTTTCTCTACGTTGTGAGGTTGAACTGTCTATGCGCTGTGAGGTTATGTTGTATGTGTGATATGAGGTTAGGTTGCCTCTACGCTGTGAGGTTAGGTTGGCTATGCCCTGTGAGGTCAAGTTGGCTATGCACTGTGAGGTTAAGTTGTCTATGTGCTGTGAGACTAAATTTTCTCTACGTTGTGAGGTTGAACTGTCTATGCGCTGTGAGGTTATGTTGTATGTGTGACATGAGGTTAGGTTGCCTCTACGCTGTGAGGTTAGGTTGGCTATGCCCTGTGAGGTCAAGTTGGCTATGCACTGTGAGGCTAAGTTGTATCTGCGCAGTGAGGTCAAGCTGGCTATGCGCTGTGAGGTTGTGCTGTCTATGCACTGTGAGGTTTGGTTGTCTGTGCGATGTGATGTGTAAGTTGTCTATGTGTTAAGTTGTCTATAAGTTGCCTATGTGCTGTGAAGTTAGGTCGGCTATGCCTGTGTCTCTGTGATGTGAAGTTAAGCTGTCTTTGAGCTGTGAAGTTAGGTTCTGTAATATATATAACGTTATCGTTGCGATCAAGTCAAGCACGGGGCGGGGCCGTGGTGCAGTGGTTGAAACTGTCAGCTCATAAAGTCGGAGATCGCCGGCTCCAACCTCGATCTGGCATTCAAGTTTCAATGAAACAAAATGTTTATCCCCTGTTCAATATTGTGGGGAGCCTCCGTGACCGAGAGATAGCGAGCTCGGCCTCAGACCGCCAGGGCTCGAATGTCTGGAGGGCAGTGTCATCCCATTCATCTCACCATCCTCAGGAGGTTCTCCTGGCCCATATTAGCCTTTATGTGCACGTAGGTGGCATAAAACAACACTTATTTCATGTCGAGCACAATACACTTTTGAGCTAATTAGTAAAAAATTAAGTAGTAATACATGAATTACTGTGATCGATTAGTGTTAGAAACATTTCGGAAAATGATGTACCAGTAGATGTTTAAAAACGTGAGATATTTTATTTAACTGACAAACCAATAAATGACTGAACATGCGGTTATTATGTTACACATATATACATGTATTCGTCAGTACAGCAAGGGTTAACCCTTGTCACGCTGAATTGTTTATTTCTATTTTCCGTCATTTGAAGCTGGAATTGCTAACGCAATTTCCAGCTTCAAATGACGAAAAAATATGTCTATGTGTGAAAAGTAGATACATGTATCTCATAATTTTCTTTTAATAACCGGGCATCTACCACAGATTAATTTAACAATTTCTGTGTTATTTTATTTGATATTAAAATCGCTCGTGATCGTATTTATGGTCGGTCCTGGCAGTACAAGGGTTAATTAGCATGTTTGATAAATAGTTCATGAGAGTTGATGGGTTCACAGACTCCCCATCAAGCATCTCCTCACTCCCACCGCCAGAGCTACAGCACATACATCACTCATCTTCTAATGCACTTATTCACAGCCCGACTAATTGCAAACTCGTAAAAAAGATATCTCCTGAAAAGTCAGGAAAACTCTATTTTTCTAAGGTAAAATTAAACTCCGCGAATCAAGAAATGTCAAGAGAGTCTTTGTTTTCCGTTGTCGTTGTCCTCGTTTTTTACCTGCTTCTTTCGTATTCGTGTAACACATGTATATAAACCTTTCCAATTAGCTGCTTCCATTATCGGGGCCATGTCTAGTTAGTGGCTGCTAATTGCGAGCGGTAATTTAGCGGTTCTCATATTACAGCGCTGCGGATCGGCGGGAAAAAAGACAAAAGACTAAAAACGCCGGATTATCATCACTGTATGGTGTACCATACCGGACTGCAGATCACTAAGCAAACACGATCGCCCAATGTTGTTTGAATGTTGGGCCACCGTCTGCGACGCTGGCCCAACATTAAAACAACATTGAAAATATACCTTGTATTCCGCCGTGCAAGTCAATGAACGGTAACTGCTTATATTTCAAGTAGGCAACTACTAGTTTTTAACTTTGCACTACTGTACTGCCGTGCAAAGCCAAAAGGCAGTATTTTCTCAACAATACTAATAATTATGAGATGGAGTTTAATTAGGGCGAGAAACCCTCTGACCTCATTGTTCGTTTTTTACACAAATTAACTGTAGATCGAATCAATTCAGAATATATGCTTAACACAGCTCTGAAAAAAGATGAGTGCGGTATAATCGGCTATGTATGAGCTTAACACTTAAAGCACAAAATTGATCTAAATTTTTACTGGTATGTAGAAATTCAGAAATTCATCACACAAATTTTGTCTGGCATAACTGTGATCTCTAAATAGTTGACCTCCATTTTGTCAAATCTGAATAATTTTCACTCACTTGAAGTTGTGGATCGCGTCAGCGAGACACAACTTCAAGTGAGTGAAATTTACAATTAAATAATTTTGTGGTTTAAGGGTCAAGAGATCTATAGCTTGTAAAGGGTGGTATCCAGTCCCATCAAGCACGAGAGCTCAGCCCAATGTTGGCTGAATGTTGGACTACCGTCTGCGACGCTGGCCCAACATCCAGTCAACATTGGAACAATGTCCCGTGCTTGCTGGGATCCCGATGAAATCCTTGCTGGATATATCACACGTGAGCTTTCATACAGCCTACACCACCTTCAAGCTCCACTTGAGTGAGCGAGCACGAGACGTTGAACTAGTGCTGGTTCAATGCTGGGCCAGCGTCGCAGACTCTGGCTCAGCATTGAGCAAGCGTTGGTTTAACGTCTCGAGCTTACTGTGATGTGGAATCCAGGGGCAAAACGACCTTACGACTACAAGATCATAATAATTAAAAGCTTGTATATCTACACCAGATGAACCAATGACGTTCTATAATATAGAACGTTCTTGGATGAACAATGGGTGTACACTCAAGCTTGTACATTTATGTATGTGACGTGTGTTCACTTACATTATCGTAAAGATAATTTACAGTTTCGTGATGTTAATTTCCATTTTTGTTTTAATACGGAGACCTCCCTGTGGACATTCAGTAGCTCTTCCAGCCCCCGTCACGCACACCTGACCCGTCAAAGGTTGACTGACCTTGTCAGGTCAGAGGTCACAGGATCATCTGACCTGTGGTGTCAGGGGTCACAGGCTCTGCGGGGAGCGGTGGGGAGCTCATAGATGAGCAGCCCTTTGATCGCTCGATCTATTATAACCAGCACAAGATGCTTCCCCCCACATGACATCACACCTGCTAAACCCTCTCAGTGCTAGTGGTCTATTGATTATTTCATTTAAGTTATTTCACGAAAGCGAGCCCCTATTTTATTGTAAATAAACAGGATTCATTTGGAGCTATAGGGCCTACGTAGCAAAAATTATTATTCACTAAATGTACACACGTGAAAAGCGTAATTAACAAAAATGAGAAAGGGAAGAAAGATGCTTAGAATATCGCCACCCTCCTATTAAAATACACCTGTGACCCCAGTAGGCTATATTGTTAAATCAGTAAGTTCGGATCTACGAATCGACTGTTATTGTTAATACCAGGTCGAGTAGAATATGACACTGTATGGCTAATGTTCCATGGTTTAACCATGCTCACAATGAGTTTTATATATCAAATCTTAGAAGACAGTCATGTACCTATTTTGTGTATTTCAAGTAGAAGAAAGAGTGTAATATCGTACATTCCGATCTACGAAACGATCGAATTGGTTTTGTACTCCCAGACGTAACCCTTTCAATGCGGGGACTGACTTTGGACATCAGAATCTGTGAACGTCAGAGGCTAAAGAGTAATATTCTGAAGTGTAATACGTTTATATGACCGTAGATGTGACATAGGTATTCAAATGAAGCGGAGCGAGTCAACTAAGACATGTATGGTGATTTCAAATTGAAAAAAACCTTTTGGTCTCCGCGGTTTATGCCAAAATAGCCCCGCGCTTCAAGTGTTAAAATTCGTATCTGCCATTTACAAAATGGCAGAAACGACCCCTTAAACCCCTTTAAGTCCTGACGATGCATTAAAGTACCATTTTAAATCCCTGTAAACAGATTTAATTTTCCGACAACTAAGGGTTTTAGAAGGAAAATTTATATGAAGCTCTTTTACCAATACGTAGCAATTTTCTTTACTTTTCAATCCACATCAAATCATCTTCATCCACTACAAGTCGAGAATTGCGACAGCAATTCGCGGCTTGTAGTGGATGACAATGGTAAACTCAGGCTTGAAAGGGTTAATGCCACAGTGACAATACACCTGAATGGCATGTGGCCTGTATCATACGTTACCAGTAGATACGAGATGTTCAAGCAATGTTGTTTTATTGTTGGGTCAGCGTCGTAGACGGTGAGCCAGCATTAAAACAACATTGGTTGACCATCTCGTGTCTGCTGGGTTATTTGTTTATACTCTCACAGGTACCATATTATCAGTCTGATTAAGTGCAAGCCAATTACTGAGTATTTATCCCCTTTAGCCATTCCAATAATAAAAATTTTGCCGACGTTGAAAACCACTCCCGCTGGCAGGATTTAATTAATACAATATATATACCTCACTGCATTAATACAATATGGCTAACTCACTGTTATAATACAATATGGCTACCTCACTGTATTAATACAATATGGCTACCTCGCTGTATTATTACAATATGGCTACATAACTGTATTAATACAATATGGCTAACTCACTGTATTAATACAATATGGCTACCTCACTGTATCAATACAATATGGCTACCTCACTGTATTAATACAATATGGCTACCTCACTGTATTAATAGAATATGGCTACCTCACTGTATTAATACAATATGGCTACCTCACTGTATTAATACAATATGGCTACCACATTGTATTAATACAATACGGCTACCTCACTGTATTAATACAATATGGCTACCTCACTGTATTAATACAATACGGCTACCTCACTGTATTAATACAATATGGCTACCTCACTGTATTAATACAATATGGCTACCTCACTGTATTAATTTAATATGGCTACCTCACTGTATTAATAAAATATGGCTACCTCACTGTATTAATACAATATGGCTACCTCACTGTAATAATACAATATGGCTACCTCACTGTATTAATACAATATGGCTACCTTACTGTATTAATACAATATGGCTACCTCGCTGTAATAATTCAATATGGCTACCTCACTGTATTAATAAAATATGGATACCTCACTGTATTAATACAATAAAGCTACCTCACTGTAATAATACAATATGGCTACCTCACTGTATTAATACAATATGGCTACCTCACTGCATTAATACAATATGGCTACCTCACTGTATTAATTCAAAATCGCTACCTCACTGTATTAATAAAATATGGCTATCTCACTGTATAAATACAATATAGCTACCTCACTGTAATAATACAATATGGCTACCTCTCTGTATTAATACAATATGGCTACCTCACTGTATTAATACAATATGGCTACCTCACTGTATTAATTCAATATGGCTACCTCACTGTATTAATACAATATGGCTACCTCACTGTACTAATTCAATATGGCTACCTCACTGTATTAATAAAATATGGCTACCTCACTGTATTAATACAATATGGCTACCTCACTGTAATAATACAATATGGCTACCTCGCTGTATTAATACAATATGGCTACCTCACTGTATTAATACAATATGGCTACCTCACTGTAATAATTCAATATGGCTACTTCACTGTATTAATAAAATATGGATACCTCACTGTATTAATACAATATAGCTACCTCACTGTAATAATGCAATATGGCTACTTCACTGCATTAATACAATATGGCTACCTCACTGTATTAATACAATATGGCTACCTCACTGTAATAATTCAATATGGCTACTTCACTGTATTAATAAAATATGGATACCTCACTGTATTAATACAATATAGCTACCTCACTGTAATAATACAATATGGCTACCTCACTGCATTAATACAATATGGCTACCTCACTGTATTAATTCAATATGGCTACCTCACCGTATTAATAAAATATGGCTATCTCACTGTATTAATAAAATATGGCTATTTCACTGTATTAATACACTATAGCTACCTCACTGTAATAATACAATATGGCTACCTCACTGTATTAATACAATATGGCTACCTCACTGTATTAATACAATATGGCTACCTCACTGTATTAATTCAATATGGCCACCTCACTGTATTAATAAAATATGGCTATCTCACTGTATTAATACAATATAGCTACCTCACTGTAATAATACAATATGGCTACCTCACTGTAATAATACAATATGGCTACCTCACTGTATTAATACAATATGGCTACCTCACTGTAATAATGCAATATGGCTACCTGACTGTAATAATACAATATGGCTACCTCACTGTAATAATACAATATGGCTACCTCACTGTATTAATTTAATATGGCTACCTCACTTTATTAATACAATATGGCTACCACACTGTACTAATTCAATATGGCTACCTCACTGTATTATTAAAATATGGCTACCTCACTGTATTAATACAATATGGCTACCTCACTGTAATAATACAATATGGCTACCTCGCTGTATTAATACAATATGGCTACCTCACTGTATTAATACAATATGGCTACCTCACTGCACTAATTCAATATGGCTACCTCACTGTATTAATACAATATGGCTACCTCACAGTATTAATACAATATGGCTACCTCACTGTAATAATACAATATGGCTACCTCGCTGTATTAATACAATATGGCTACCTCACTGTATTAATACAATATGGCTACCTCACTGTAATAATTCAATATGGCTACTTCACTGTATTAATAAAATATGGATACCTCACTGTATTAATACAATATAGCTACCTCACTGTAATAATACAATATGGCTACTTCACTGTATTAATACAATATGGCTACCTCCCTGAATTAATACAATATGGCTACCTCACTGTATTAATTCAATATGGCTACCTCACCGTATTAATAAAATATGGCTATCTCACTGTATTAATAAAATATGGCTATCTCACTGTAATAATACAATATAGCTACCTCACTGTAATAATACAATATGGCTACCTCACTGTATTAATACAATATGGCTACCTCACTGTATTAATACAATATGGCTACCTCACTGTATTAATACAATATGGCTACCTCACTGTATTAATTCAATATGGCTACCTCACTGTATTAATAAAATATGGCTATTTCACTGTATTAATACAATATAGCTACCTCACTGTATTAATACAGTATGGCTACCTCACTGTAATAATACAATATGGCTACCTCTCTGTATTAATACAATATGGCTACCTCACTGTAATAATACTATATGGCTACCTCACTGTATTGATACAATATGGCTAGCTACCTCACTGTATTATTACAATATGGCTACATGACTGTATTTATACAATATGGCTACCTCACTGTATGAATACAATATGGTTACCTCGCTCTATTATTACAATATGGCTACATGACTGTATTTATAAAATATGGCTACCTCGCTCTATTTTTACAATATGGCTACATGACTGTATTTATAAAATATGGATACCTCACTGTATTAATACAATATGGCTACCTCACTGTAATAATAAAATATGGATACCTCACTGTGATAATACAATATAGATACCTCACTGTCTTATTACAATATGGCTACCTCACTGTATTAATACAGCATGGCTACCTCACTGTAATAATACAATATGGCTACCTCACTGTATTAATACAATATGGCTATCTCAATGTATTAATACAGTATGGCTACCTCACTGTATTAATACAATACGGCTACCTCACTGTATTAATACAATATGGCTACCTCACTGTATGAATACAATAGAGAGGGACGTGGCGCAATGGCTAGAGCGCGGAGCTTTGCCAATGTCACTGCCTGCCGTGCGGTTTCGAATCCCGCTTGGTGCAGGATTTTCAGAGAAATATCATGTTTCTTCCCTCTCAATATTGGGACATTATTTCGCTGTTGTGTCCTTGGGCAAGACACTTTACCCTCACATGCTTCACTTGACTCAGGTGTAAATGATTACCTGGTAGGACAGAGATGGCAATGTGTGCGACTAGTTCCTAGCGCCGAAATGGCTGCAAGTGCTGTATGCTCCAAAAAGGGAGTTGAAATGGTACATGAATGAACAGGTCCAGTGACCAGGGGTAATATGTGTGAAGCGCACAGAGCATTGTATGTGCGCTATATAAGAACTCACCATTATTATTTATATGGCTACCTCACTGTATTGATACAATATGGCTAGCTACC
>OZ024909.1:64169215-64221715 GCA_964017125.1 Flabesymbios commensalis | reverse complement strand
CATTAATAATGATTATAATGCCACATATAAATAACTAGGCCTACTACATGCAATTATAGCAGTCAGACATGCAATGACAAATTTATACAGTAATATCATATATTGATCGAATAATTCAAATATATATCTGTTATTGTATGGCGTTTTTCAGGTATTAAGTCAGTGCTAGATTTCTCAACAATTAATACTTATAACAGTTCACAAGGATCCACGTGTGGTAAAATACAAGCATTATCACTACTATATTTTGTAATAGATATTACGTCTCGAGTTCTAATACCATCTCATTATAGTAATAGGGAAAATCACAGTAGATTAACCCTTAAAGCGCTGAAATATTTTTATATAAACAAAAAAAACAACGTTTTCTCAACTTAAAATCATCATAAATGTCTTAGTTAGATATTTCCGCTTCATTTGCATACATATGGTATGGGAAATGTGTTACTCTTTCAGTGCGGGAAACGATTAAGACGTCAGAATCTGACGTCGGACGTCAGATTCTGACATCTAAAGTCGGTCCCCGCACAGAAAGGGTTAGTATAAAGAGTGTGTTTAACGTCTGCTAATTCTTTGACACTGAACCTTATGTAGGATAATAATTAATACACCAGATTCAAACCAATGTAAAGGTCAGCAGCGTATGACGTCCTTTTCAATTACAAATCTTAAATTAATGTCCTTGCCATGCCCCAAAGATCATTACTGTAATGAGGTCTGATGCGATGGCCTTAACCCTTTAACCGCCAAATTATTCAATCCGAATTTTCACCCACTTGAAATTGTGTCTCGCTGACGCGATCCACAACTTCAAGTGAATAAAAATTATTCAGATTTGACACAGTGGAGGTCAACTGTTTTCAAGTATTGCTGATTGATGTCATATTTTATCTTTAACATGTTTAAAAGGTGGTACTTAATGTGCTAATAAAAAATAAAAACCCGAATATATGCGACACCGGCGGTTAAAGGGTTAATATTAATTACTAAGCACTGGTGTTATTTACCATTCTGTATGTGCACAAAAGTGGCCTAAAACCCGATTCATCTCATTTTTTATTTACAATCCAGCCACGCATTATGTTTCCGTTTCATCATTTATTCATTCATTCATTTATTCATTCATTCATTCATTCATTCATTCATTCATTCATTCATTCATTCATTCATTCATTCATTCATTCATTCATTCATTCATTCATTCATTCATTCATTTATTCATTCATTCATTCATTCATTCATTTATTCATCATTCATTCATTCATTCATTCATTCATTCATTCATTCATTCATTCATTCATTCATTCATTCATTCATTCATTCATTCATTCATTCATTCAATCATTCATTCATTCATTTATTCATTCATTCAATTATTCATTCATTCATTCATTCATTCAATTATTCATTCATTCATTCATTCATTCATTCATTCATTCATTCATTCATTCATTCATTCATTCATTCATTCATTTATTCATCATTCACCCATTCACCCATTCATTCATTCATTCATTCATTCATTCATTCATTCATTCATTCATTCATTCATTCATTCATTCATTCATTCATTCATTCATTCATTCATCCATTCATTCATTCATTCATTCATTCATTCATTCATTCATTCATTAGTATAAACATATTTATTTAACGAGGATTGTACAATAGCAGAAGCTAATACAATATACGCTCCTCAAAAGCGTTGCTCAATTATGTAGTAATACAATAATACAAAGTGGAGTAAAAAGTAAAATGAAGTATGCATAAATATATTACAAATAAATAGGTTAATTAAATTGTGAGTAGTCGTCAAAAGAGGTGTGCAATAATACGTGCAAGTTGTAACAGCGAAGTTGTGCATAATCAACTGATTAGCGGCATGCAAATTATGGTGTTTGACAGTGTAATGAAGTCTACATAAATATGGATGAACAGGCTATGTTAACCATAAAAAAGTGGTCAAATAGGTGATGAAAAAATTGCTAGTCAAATATTCCTACATTATATATGAAGTACGATACAGATGTTACTACAGTAGAAATAATCTATAGTACTATGTAGTAGTACAAAGTGTGTAATAAAAGTGTGCAATAATATGTGCAAATTATAATAATGAAGTAGTTCATAATCAACTGGATAACAACATATCGGCATGCAAATTATATGATACCGATGCTTAACAGTAGAATAAAATAAAGTAAAATGAAATCTGCATAAATATGTTACCATGTTTATAGATGAAAAGGTTATATAAATTATGAGAAGTTGTCAAATAGTTGATAGAATTAATAGATAAATCGCCCAGTATTATTTATAAAGTCTGATACAGCTGTTATTATTTCTACATTTTCAAATTCGTTTCCATTCCCTTCTAGAATTATATGCATCAGTGTGGAGTCTGAAACATGATTTACATATTTACTTAAGGTTTGCATCATTATCGGTCTATGCATATTGTAAAGTTTACATTTAAGGAAATAATGGAGAGGGGTTTCAACTGCTTCTGTACATTCACATTGGGAACTATTTAAACATCCTTTCGCGGACAAATGCTTATTGAGGTTACTAAATTCTAAGCGAATTTGAGCTAGTGTTATTTGTATATGTCTATGGTTGAGTGAGAAGTAGCCGTTGCGTGTGATTTTTATTTCGTGTTTGTAGTGTGCTATCTGTTTTGTGAGTGTGGCAGATCTAAAGTTAGTATCGTGTGTGTTGTATGTTTTGGCACAGCTGGGGAAGAAACTCTGTATAAAAGCAGATGTTTTGCATCTGGGTATTCTAAATGTGACTGATGATGCGGCTCGTGTGTTTCTGGATTGGAGTTGAGTGGGCATACATTCTGTCGTTATAAGTGATGGCAGTTTCCCGTGAATACATTTGGAAAAAACAATCATCTTGTGAGATTTCCTGCGTTTAGCGAGAGTTTTAAAGCCTGTTTCTTTTAATAATGCTGTATTTGATGATAAACGCTTAGCTCCTGCTATTATTCGCATAGCTTCATTTTGTATGTTTTCTAATTTATTGCTGTCCTGAATAGATAAATTTGCATACACAACATTAGCATATTCTATTAATGGCCGGATAAAATTTGTGTAACATATTAAAAGACTATTACGTGACCATTTATATTTAACAATTTTCATAAGATGAATCCTGGTGGTTGCTGAGGATACTATATTGTCTATATGGGTTGTCCACTGCATATTTTGTGTAAAAGTAATGCCTAGATGTTTATGCTGCTTTACATTTTTCAGCCTATTATTATTTAAAATTAAAGGTAGTTCTTGGGGTGGTTGTTTCTTACGTGAGAATATCATTGCTATTGTTTTGGGTATGCTAATTATTATTTTCCATTGATTTGCCCAGAGAGAAATACGATTCAAATCTTCATTTAATAATCGGGTGTCCTCGTGAAGAGACACTTCATCAACTGTTCTGAATAAAGAGGCATCGTCTGCAAAAAGGAATATATGACTGTTTATATTTTCAACAATATCATTTATATAGACTAGGAAACAAAGGGGACCGAGAACCGAACCTTGAGGAACCCCTGCTGTAATTTTTTTCCAGGAGGATGATTTACCATTTAATATCACTTTTTGCATTCTGTCTGATAGATAATCTTTCATCCATCTTAACATATTTCCTTTTATACCGCAGCGATTTAGTTTATATAGCAAACCATTATGACTGACCTTATCGAAGGCCTTCGTAAAGTCAAGAAAAACTGCCCTCACAGAGTTATTTTTGTCTAGTTCCTGATAAATTTTATGAGAAATGTGTAGAAGTTGGTTCACGCAAGAGTCGCCTGGAATGAAACCGGACTGTTTTGCTGTAATAACAGAGTGTAATCTTAGGTAATTCAAGATATGGTTGAATACTAATTTTTCAAATATTTTAGATACACAAGGTAGCAAAGAAACTGGTCTGTAGTTATTTATATTTGAGTGAGATCCCTTTTTAAAAATAGGTATAACGCATGCGTTTTTCCATACTTGTGGATATTTTCCGTTTTGTATTGAGGTGTTGAAGATTTTACTCAGGATCTTAGATATTGACGGAGCAGCCTCTTTTAGTAATTTATTGCCAATCTGATCATTCCCTGTCGCTTTGTTCACATCAAGATTGCATAATAATTTGTATACATCATTTTCATTAATAACAATATCATCGATTTGGGGATAGTTAAGGATAGGAATATCTGGAAGTATCATATTGTCATCATCTACTGTTGATTGTTCCACGAAGTAATTATTTAATAAATTAGCCTTCTGACAGTCATCGACAACTGTCATTCCACCAGACTCTTCATTCATTCATTCATTTATTCATTCATTCATTCATTCATTCATTCATTCATTCATTCATTCATTCATTCATTCATTCATTCATTCATTCATACATTCATTCATTCATTATACTGCATATTTTGTGACATAACACACAGAAATCAGGTAAAAGGCGAAATTATAAAGCATGGACATCAACGTTTCTCATTAATAACTTCAGTTCTTTTTTTTTTGTTTTATATTTTCTTTCGACAAAAAACTTTTAAAAAATTGTAGCATTGTCCACTCCCGCAGTTTTGTCAGCCAATGATATTTTATTCCATTGATATTATTACTTATTATTATATGCCTCATGTATATAATTTTATGTTATTTGTATATGTTATCAAACTGTTATTAATATTGTATCTTGTACACTGAATAAACTGAATTGAATTGAATATGGACACAAGACAATTTCGAAGGCTTTCACCCTATAAATATAAATAGTACAACCTTCCCACTTCCACTTGAAGAAAAAAAATTTGCAATCCAAATACCCCTCTACAGAGGCATTATCACGGAGCAGCACCAGTATGATTTGTAAAGCAGGTAATAATGATACTACGCGGCCAAAGAAAAATGTTAAGAGTGAAGAGATTGAAAAGTTAACTTATTTTTATTCATTGTTTAAAGAAATTTCTTCAGTCACGCTGATACCTCCCTCTACCCCAAGAAAAAAAGTATTCAAAAAAAAAATTGAAAGAGTGCCTAATTTTTGTAAAAAAAAAAAAATTCCGAACCCCCCACTCTGTCATATATACTTACTCACCAAACAAAGATAAAAAATACATTTTGAAACGTTGTGATGGGTCAGTATACTCGTTGTATATATCGATGCGTACTATATATCTTTGTATAAATCTATCACTTAAATGAAAATTAGTGCCGAAAAGTGATGTTGAGCAATATTTCGTACTACTACTACTGTACAAATTTTGGCACTCAGACTCAGATTGGTTTATTCGACATAAAACAAGAGAAAATACATTTTATTATGTATTATAATCTGTCGTGAGACCCCTGGTAAGACAATAATTATGTGTCGCTCTCATAATACACATGTGCGTTCTATTGCGAAATATTGTAAGCATTTCTAAAGTTTTTTAAATGCCCTAGCCTCTACATACCCCCAAGAAAAAAACCTTCTAAAAACTAGAGTGGTTATTGCAATAATTTCAGTGCATTGTTTTTAAAGATTACAAGCCTCAGCCCCCCCCCCCCCGAATTATTATGGAACAGCCTTCATCTTTGAACTTGGCCGAGCTATGGGGGAGGAGACCTATTGAAAAAAGAAAGCAACCATGTTTTCATTGCCCCCCCCCCCCCCAAGAAAAGAAAATAAAAAGCCAGCGTGATTATTTCAATAATTTTAAGTGCAGTTTTTGTTTTAAAGATTACACCGCAGCCCCCTCATTTTTGAGCTTGACCGAGCCATAGAAAAAAATTAAAGCAACATTTTGTCATGTTCTTCACATAAATGACCTAACCACTCTTATACCCCCTTCCAATATTTTTAAACCTTCAGGAATGTTTTAAAAACGCAGAATGGTTATTGCAATAAGTTTAACTTGACCGAGCTTGATCCATGGAAAACAATAGAGTAATCATTTTTTCTATTTTTTCAAAAAAATTGCACCAACCCCCTCCCCCGGTTTAATATTAAAGAGTTTATCATGTTTATGTGCAATTAACTACTCTTGTACTTGAAGGGTTGTCCAAAATCTATGGCGACTCTTTCAATTGTATGGTAAAGATCTTATATGTCTATTGTGTAGGTACGTTGGCCTGAATCTGTCTTGATTCTTGTCTATTGTGTACTGCCTTAATGCATGGAGATACTCTACTCCATGCTTAATGTAATGCATGGAAACGCAATAAAAACTACACAGGCCAAAGCTTAAAAGATATATATTGAAACAGTCCACATCTTCGAACCTGAACAAGCTATGACAAGGCTAGACTATGTATTTTTTCAATCGGGTTAATATTCGCCCTCGTATCGGGCTTACACCACATCGGCTACACGAACATACGGACCAACGGACGAACGGACAAAATATTCGTATAATACATACTATTGGATGATTGTGCTAATATGTATTTTTTCGAATCTATTTCACGCATGTTCATTATGTAGTCACGCTTGCACGAAAAAATCCTTATGTCGTTTATGACGACATAAGGAAGAATGTTAGAAGAAAACAAGAAAATGTTAGAAGAGAAAGTGCTTATGTGCTATCTTCTATTTATTATTTGAGAAACCTTTACTCACAACTCTTGTTTTAAATTCCGAATGAACTTATTTTTTTTCATTCAGCTGTAACTCTAGTAGTGATTGACCGGTTCTACCAAAATGACCAGGACAATATGTTCCAAACAAATTGAAAAATAAAATTCCCGCTGTCATCATGCATTCATTCATTAATTTATTCATTCACTTGCTATTTTTCACTCAGCACACTGCATTTTAATTTCACTCATCACATCCCATGGCTGTCGGATTTGCTCGGTAGACCAGAAGTAGAAACCTTCACACGGCTACAGCTTCTGATTAAAGAAAGGTGGCATAATCTGAACTTATCCATCCAGCTTATCACGCGGATAGAACAAGAGATATTGTGTATAAGTGAGAATACAGGTTGACGACATCCAGGGTCGTATGGTAGATATAAAAGGAGATTGACCAGGTATGCATATTTGTGAGATGACTTCCCAGCAAACACGGGGCAGCCACCCAATGCTGTTTCAATGTTGGCCCACCGTCTTCGACGCTGGCCCAACATTGAAACAGCATTGGGTCAGTGCCCCGTGTTTGCTGGGTCTAGCTCTTATAGCGCTGAAATATAAGCGCTTAGATATAAGAGCTTAAACCATGGAGACCAAAGGGTTTTTTCAATTTGAAATCATCATGAATGGCTCAGTTAGCTCTTTATGATTCATTTGAATACCTATGTTATGGGTCTACGGTCATTATAAATATTTTTACTCTTATAAAACTGGGATCGACTTTAGACGTCAGAATCTGACGTCTACATACGTCAGATTCTGACGACTAAAGTTGATCTTCGCGCTGTAAGGGTTAGAATATGTATTTTTGATTTTTATCTTTCTATGCTAGTGAGCTAATCTACAATAGTTAGAGAATGAACGTCAGCTAACCAGTGTAATACAGATACTGCACAATACCATTAGTGGCACTATGTCATCAAATTCTGGTGTGCTGTGTGTATCTTTGCGTAACAATGTCACTGGTCATTCAAATTCATAAATGTAAAAAAAATAAAAAAGTAAAAATACTGAATGTATTTATAAATGTAAATATATTAGATCAATCTAGATGACAAACGGTAAGTTATTATGTTTAGCTTTATCACTGTCTCACTATAGCATTCTAGTACCCACATGTGTTAACGAAAGCCTGTTGATATAAATGCTTATTCTACAAGACTGGATTGATCTGAGATGCTATACTTTCATTAAACTTTCGTTCTATATCTGTTTGTGTTCTGTTCATTTGGCGTCATGTTCAGATTGATACATGTACATGTTGCGTAACTATTATTTAACCCTTTAACCGCCAAATTATTCAATCTGAATTTTCACCCACTTGAAATTGTGTCTCGCTGACGCGATCCGCAACTTCAAGTGAGTGAAAATTATTCAGATTTAAAAAAATGGAGGTCAACTGTTTTCAAATATTGCTGATTGATGTCACATTTTATCTTTAACATGTTTAAAAGGTGGTACTTAATGTGCTAATAAAAAATGAAAACCTGAATATATGCGACCCCGACGGTTAAAGGGTTAAATGCATTATTGTTCATGCAATGTAAACCACAATAGCTCCCTTTTTGAAAAATATGCAATAAATTACTGTTGATTGTCTTTGCATAAAAGTATAGGGTACACATTTCATCATGGAGATGAAATGAATGAATGAAAGAATGAATGAATACATAAATAAATAAATAAATAAATAAATAAATAAATAAATAAATAAATAAATAAATAAATAAATAAATAAATAAATAAATAAATAAATAAATAAATAAATAAATAAATAAATAAATAAATAAATAAATAAATAAATAAATAAATAAATAAATAAATAAATAAATAAATAAATAAATAAATAAATAAATAAATAAAAAAATAAAAAAATGAATGAATAAATGAATGAATGAATGAATGAATGAATGAATGAATGAATGAATGAATGAATGAATGAATGAATGAATGAATGAATGAATTGGACTTCAGGCACTATGTTGTGTCCATTTATAAGCTAAACTGGGTCAAGATTATGGAATATGGCATGTAAGTCTATCGATGTTATTAATACATCGGCAGTATCTAAGCAGGGGTTTCTTTATTTAAATTGTTAAATTTCGTCATTCATGATCAGTCAATTTTAAGACCAAGGGGTGATACAATTTTAAGGACATAGCGATCAGCTCAAGATTATTCGATATGAGGTTTTCCACTTTTACTGGATGATGTACGCTGATATGACTGACCAAGTCCGGTGCTGAAAACAAAGAACTTTTCAAGTAACTCGTTTCGAAAAGCAGTAACTGCTTAACATACAAGTAATCAGTTAGTGCTGTTAGTAATTCCTTACTTTTCAAGTAAGCATTTACTGCTGTTTGAAGAACTATATATACAGTGTCTTTTAACTATTTCGTGAGTTTAATGTAGCCGCAATTTGCTGACATTTCCGCCAATTATAATCCTAAGTGATTGTCCTTGCAGTCTGGTAGGATCATTATTTTAATGGCCGTCATGTGAAACCAGATCTGTTCTTCTAATGATTATGGTGCTAAATTGCATGGCCAGCAGCATGTAATATGCCATTTGGACACGACCTGTTCAAAAACATATCCGTTCGTTAAAATATTGTTTCTATTTTGTAGGCCTATAAAACCACAAAGGACCTGCTAAACAATTTATTATCAAGCGAAACACAATAGTTTTGGCCATTAAGTCAACTTATCTCAAAATCGTATTTCGTCAAATGTTATAGCAGCAAATACACAGAAACGTTGTTTGTTTCAATTTCGTTGTGCGATCATTTGTCAGTTTTACTTTTGGGCACAAGAATGGTGTTCTGTCCCCTAATTGAAATAACAGCTGAATGGCGGTGCTGATTGGCTGATCTCGTCATGCGACAGGCTGAGCCGTCGGAGATAGAATGCGATATACCTGACCATATTTCGGCAGGACAATTGCTACCTGATAATATTTTCCTTTGCTGAAATACTTACTAACTCACTTGATTTTGGTAGGGTTTTATATGTTAAGTATCGCATGGTATTACAGTCGCATCTTTCGAAATGTACTCAAATACAAAGCACCTCCATATACACAGATAAGAAAGAAAACATGGAATTTTTACATTCTGTAGTTTTAATCGTCTTGCGTAGTTTCTCATTTGCACATGTATTTTACAGTTTAGAATTTACATCTTTCTCAATGCTGTTGATCGCTACCGCTCTCAACAGCATTGAGAAAGATGTAAATTCTGCAATATCAGAAATGCATGTAATATCTAATGGTCAGCTAGCAGACTCTATTGACCAGCACACACAAGCTGGGTGAACTGTTTCCACTTTCCCGTCATGTCCAGTCGTGCTAATTAATTGGGAAATGTGAGGCTGTTTTGTGGATTAAGGGTTATTTTCGGGAGCTGGTAGCCGTGAGGAGAGTCCTGCCTGACCAGAGCCTAATGACGGACCCACTGGACTCACACTGACCTCACAATCCACACAGAATCATGTAACCCTAGTCAGGCAGCGCTGCCACCATGGTGGAGTTAGCATAATTATTGCCAATATAGCTTTGGTTACATCGCGCTGTATTATTGCATTGCATCAAAAGACAAGGCTTCGTGCTTTCACCTTTCTTGTTCGAGCTATATTAGGCATACTATTGCCGACATAGCTTTGGTAACTTTGCGCTGTATGATTGCACTGACGCAAAAAAACAGGATTTCGTACTGTCACCTTTTTTGTCCATGGTTCTAGGCTGGATAGTAAATATAATTATTGTCAATATGGCTTTGGTAACAACGGGTTGTATGATTTCACTGAATCAAAAGACAAGACTTCGTCCTTTCACCTTTTTTGTCCTGCTATATTAAGCATAATTATTGCAAATATTGCTTTGGTAACCATGCGCTGTATGATTGCATTGAACCAAAAAAACAGCTGCTGTATAATTGCACTGAATCAAAAGATAACGCACCGTACTTTCACCTTCGTGGTTCATGGTTCCTGGATGGGTAGTAAACAATTTATTATTGTCAATATGGCTTTGGTAGCAGCCGCTATATAATTGCACTGAATCAAAAGACAAGGCTCCGTGCTTTCACCTTTCTTGTTCGCGCTATACAGCACCTTGAGCGGGGTGTTTTCGCCCCGCAATCCCGGGCCGGGACATTAAGTGAGGGTGCGCCTAAAAAGTTACGGGTATTGGCCACAGTGGCAGGTTTACATTTGGGCCAGGAATAATGATGGAGCTGTCCCGTCTCATTTTTGCCGGGCTTATGAGGCCGGTGTGCGGCGGGCGATTCACGGAGCGGTAATTTTGGTCACTGCGGAGACCGGGGCGTAATGAGGCGGCAGTCCCTCCATGCGAGTGTGCGGCTGCACGGAAAAGACTTAATCAGATTATGTCAAAAGTGTAAGAGATGGCATTTGTCAAGGACAGTGTTACGGCCCGGGTCACATGCTAATCTCCCCCCGGTCCAAAAACTGGCCAGAAATTACCAAGCGCCCAGGGTCATAACTCATCCCCCTATAGCCTGGCCTGGCGATCAAGCCCGCCAGCAAATAACACATCGCGGTCCAGTGACGGTTAGAGGACGCGCCAATGTCGTAGACGTTGGCACGACCTCTAACCGTCACTGGACGAGCTGACCTGCATCTGCATTGGCTATCTGCATTTCGGGGAATATTGTTACCTCACAATAATACGGAGACGACCCCACCCTCCCCTCGCCACCTCCCCTGCCACCCAGCCGTCCGGTCGCACGGACAAAAAAAGCGGGAATCAAGTTTGGGAGAAAAGATTGGATGAGCAGAAGTGGTGTGGAAACTGGCGTAATGAAATCAGCGAGGCCGGTCAGGCCGCGAGGCCTGCACCACGGACCAGTGACCAGTACCGCGGCCAGCGGGCTTATCACGCCAGTGACCGGCTGACTGGCCACAATCATAATCAGGCACAAAGTGACAATCTTACTGGTCATAATAGGGCCGTCCCCTGGCATTGTCCTGCGCATCTTAAGGATGACTAATCCTGCCTGGCCTGGTCAGTGATGGATGACCGTTATGTCACCTGGACACCCTGACCACAAATACCCGCAGTGACACTCTTAACCCCACGCAGACAAACGGGCAATAAGTCTCATTCTGTCATTTTCCAATTGCCTTCAATTCTTCTTTTCTTCTTTCAATGGCTAAACGACTTATGGTTAATTTAAACCGAACTGATTTCTAATTAACAAAATTAGGCACGACTTGGCGACTTAACTTTTTCACTGTGGGGACCGACTTTAGACGTCAGAATCTGACGTCTTTAGACGTCATATTCTGACGTCTAAAGTCGATCCCGCACTGAAAGAATTTGAAATGCAGTGACCGTAGAGCCATAACATAGGTATTCAAATGAAGCGGAAAGAGCTAACTAATACATTATAATACTGATTTGAAATTGAAAAAATCTTTGGTCTCCATGGTCTATACAAAAATATTTCAGCGTGGTAGAAGTTAAATATCTGCTGACGTTCAGTGTTCACCCCAGTGTTTTCGACGCTGGCCCAGCATAAAAACAGTATTGTCTCAACGTCTATATAGTGTTTGTCTGACGCTTTCAAGCGACACACAGGACAAATTCACACTCACTTTGAACACAGAATTACCTTGATTGTCATTTCAACCCACGCACAATCTGTTTTTGTTTTACATTTATAACTCTTTGTGAAGAAACTATGGAGAAAATACATGTATGTCGTGACCAGGAGCGACAGAATCCGCAAAATAATTATAACTGACAGAGATTGATAGGAGCAATCATGTGGGAGCCGTGACATAACCAATACAAAATGATCGGTTATATGCAGATTTTGCCCTGAGCAATGTCGCCCCCACACTACCAGCAGACACCCTTCCGATCACGATCTTATACAATCACTATTATGACGTCCCTACAATTATAGTCATCTTGTGGTAATCAGAATGTTTATTTTTATTTTTTCTGGTGCGGAACTGAATTTAATGAAAATTTCTGCTATTATTTCCCGTGGGTATCCATATGCAAACTTTTGTTTAGTATACATTATCACCACGGATATGAAAGGGTTTATCTGCCACTTTACAAAGTGGTAGATACACCCTTACATCTCCAGGAGAGGATATAATTACCATCACTTATCCATTAAATGGAAATGACAATATCGAAATTGAAGGTATAGTAGATATAATGCTTGAAGAGACAATTCTAAAATAATTCAGAGAAATTTCCAAACGAAGAACTTATTTTAAAGGTGTTGAGTCGTGATTTTTAATAATATTTCGACTGTTTATGCCTGTAGTATGTGTTATCTCAGCAAATAATTAGATGGAGCAGAAACAAATCGCAAAGGTTGATGATTTATATATTAGATACACGATTATCAAATTCAGAGTCTTATAAAGTTCTTATTTGACATCTAACGTATATACGTATCTTTAGAGGCCGGGTCTATTTGCCCCGTCACGGGGCACACAAGGCAAGAAAAGTGTGTTGGATAACCCGTGACGGGGCAAATAACAGTTAAATGCTCTTCCATGTCCCGCGACGGGACGTGGAACCGCTGATTTTGTGCCTTCGATACACCGTGGCGGCCGAAATAAAGGAAAATTAGAGTTATACAGCCCGCTGCGGTGTATGCAAGATAATTAAAGTGTCCTTGGGCACCCCGTGAATGATGTAACGGGGTTTCTTATTGGTTGTCAAAAGAAGCATTACATTGGGTCCATTCGACTAGCACAATAAATATGTTCGCATTTCTAATTTTCAAAAGCAACTACATCGATTAGTGGAGTAGGTTCCATCTGGCACTCCGAGGCCGACAGGCTTGTACATCTATCATGAGATCATCCACAGTTACTCGTCATGCGGCCCCGAGGGGCCAATGCACAGGTCCACATCTTCGTGTAGGGAGCATTTGATATTCAATTCGAAATAAACATAAACAGTGTGTAGCAAGCCCCGCCTGAGAGAGGAGGTTTACCCAGTGTGCAGTGAGCCCCTCATCCCTCCTGAGAGAGGAGGTTTACCTAGTGTGCAGTGGGCCCTTCAACCCTCTTTAGAGAGGAGGTTTACCCAGTGTGCAGTGGGCCCTTCATCCCTCTTGAGAGAGGAGGTTTACCCAGTGTGCAGTGAGCCCCTCATCCCTCCTGATAAAGGAGGTTTACCTAGTGTGCAGTGGGCCCTTCATCCCTCTTGAGACAGGAGGTTTACTCAGTGTGCAGTGCGCCCTTCATCCCTCTTGAGAGAGTAGGTTTACCCGGTGTGCAGTGGGCCCCTTATCCCTCCTGAAAGAGGAGGTTTACCCGGTGTGCAGTAGGCCCCTCCTCCCTCTTGCTAGAGGATGTTTACCCAGCGTGCAGTGGGCCCTTCGTCCCTCTTGAGAGCGGAGGTTTACCCAGTGTGCAGCGGACCCCTCATCCCTCCTGAGAGAGGAGGTTTACCCAGTGTGCAGTGGGCCCTTCCTCCCTCTTGAGAGAGGAGGCTTATAACTAGTGTGCAGTGAGCCCCTCCTCCCTCTTGAGAGAGGAGGCTTATACCAAGTGTGCAGTGGGCCCTTCATCCCTCTTGAGAGAGGAGGTTTATTCCTACTGTGCAGTGGGCCCTTCATCCCTCTTGAGAAAGGAGGTTTATCCAGTGTGCAATGGGCCCTTCGTCCCTCTTGAGAGCGGAGGTTTACCCAGTGTGCAGCGGGCCCCTCATCCCTCCTGAGAGAGGAGGTTTACCCAGTGTGCAGTGGGCCCTTATTCCGTCTTGAGAGAGGAGGCTTATACCTAGTGTGCAGTGGGCCCTTCCGCCCTCTTAAGAGAGGAGGCTTATACTTAGTGTGCAGTGGGCCCTTCATCGCTCTTGAGAGAGGAGGTTTACCCAGTGTGCAGTGAGCCCCTCATCCCTCCTGAGAGAGGAGGTTTACCTAGTGTGCAGTGGGCCCTTTATCCCTCTTGAGAGAGGAGGTTTACCCAGTGTGTAGTGGGCCCTTCATCCCTTTTGAAAGAGGCTTATACCTTATTTTGAAAGAGGCTTATACCTACTGTGCAGTGGGCCCTACATCCCTCTCCAGACAGGAGGTTTACCCAGTGTGCAATGGGCTCTTCATCCCTCTTGAGAGAGGAGGTTTACCCAGTGTGCAGTGGGCCCCTTATCCCTCTTCAGAGATGAGGTTTACCTAGTGTGCAGTGGGCCCCTCATCCCTCCTGAGAGATGAGGTTTACCCAGTGTGCAGTGGGCCCCTCAGCCCTCTTCAGAGATGAGGTTTACCTAGTGTGCAGTGGGCCCCTCATCTCTACTAAGAGATGAGGTTTACCAAGTGTGCAGTGGACCCGTCATCCCTCCTGAGAGATGAAGTTTATCGATTTTGCAGTGTGCCTCTCATCCCTGACTCTGCCTGATACTAAGATGAGATGAGGTTTACCAAGTGCATAGTGGGCCCCTCATCCTTCTTTAGAGATGAGGTTTATCAATGGTGCAGTGAGCCCCTCATCCCTGACTCTGCCTGATAGATGAGATTTACCAAATGTGCAGTGGGCTCCTCATCCCTGACTCTGCTTCAAAGATAACCCAGTGTGCAGTGGGCCCCTCATCCCTAACTCGTCCTGAAAGATGAGGTTTACCCAGTGTGCAACCAACCCCTCATCCCTCCTGAGAGATGAGGTTTACCTAGTGTGCAGTGGGCCCCTCATCTCTCCTGAGGGATTAGGTTTACCTATAGTGTGCAGTGGACCTCTCATCCCTCCTGAGAGATGAGGTTTATCGATTGTGCAGTGAGCCCCTAATCCCTGACTCTGCCTGATAGATAAAGTTTACCAAGTGTCCAGTGAGCCCCTTATCCCTCCTGAGAGATGAGGTTTACCCAGTGTGCAGTGAGCCGCTCATCCCTAACACTGCCTAAGAGATGAGGTTTATCAAGTGTGCAGTGGGCCCCTGATCCCTGACTGGCCCTGAAAGATGAGGTTTACCCAGTGTGCAACCAGCCCCTCATCCATCCTAAGGATGAGGTTTAGCCTGTGCAGTGGTCCTCTCATTCCTCCTAATAGATGAGGTGTACCTAGCGTGTAGTGGGCCCCTCATCCCTTCTGAGAGATAAGGGTTTAGTCAGTGTGCAGCGATCCCTCATCCACCCTGAAGATGAGATTTAGCCGGCAGTGTGCAGTGAGCCCCTCATCCATAACTGGGCCTGAAAGATGAGGTTCACCCAGTGTGTAGCGAGCCTTTCACTCTCTCAGGGTGAAGTTTACACAGTGTGTAGTGAGCCCCTCATCCCCAAGAGATAAGATTATCAGATTTCCCTTATATTAACATTCTGATTCTAGAATATCACATATCTTATGTATTAGCACTCTCCATTCTAGAGTATCGCATGTATTGACTCTCTGTGGTCTAGAGTATGACATGTCTCATGTGTCAACCCTCTGTGGACTAGACTACCATATTTTCTCTTTGTTAACCTTCTGATGCCTAGAGGTTCACATATCTTATTCATTAGGCCTCTGTGGACTATAGTGTCACACGTATTAACCCTCTTTGGTCTAGAGTATCACGTTTCTAATGTGTTAACCCTCTGTGGACTACACTATCATGTTTATCTTATTTTAACCTACTGATGCCTAGAGCATCATAAATGTTATTGATTAACCTTCTATAGGCTACAGTTTGACATGTATTAACCCTCTGAGGCCCAGAGAGTAGATAGTACCACGTTTCTCTAATATTAACCCTATGTGGACTAGATTATTAAATTTCTTCCATATTACCCTTTTGATATCTGGAGTATCACATTTCTTATTTATCAGCCCTCTGTTGACTAGACTATCTCAAGTATTAACCCTCTGTGGTCTAGTGTATTACGTTTCTAAAATATTAATCCTATGTGGACTACACTATCATGTTTAGCTTATTTTAACCTACTGATACCTAGTTCATCACATATGTTATTTATTAACCCTCTATAGGCTGGAGTATTGCGTGTAATAACCCTCTGAGGTCCAGAGAGTCGATAGTATCACGTGTCTCAAATACTAACCCTCTGTAGACTAGACTATCAAATTGCTTCTATATTCACCTTTTGGTGTTTGGGGTATCACATGTCTTATTTATTAACCCTTTGTTGACTTTCGCAAGTATAAACCCTCTGGAGTTCCACGTTTCTTATGTCTTATCATGTTTATCTTTTTTAACCTACTCATGCCTAGAGCTTCATAGATGTTATTTCTGAACCCTCTATAGGCTAGAGTTTGACATGCATTAACCCTCCGAGGTCCAGAGGGTCGATAGTATCACGTGTGTCTCGTGTATTACTGCGATGTGGACTAGATTACCATATTTCTTCTATATTAACCTTGTCATACCTAGAGTATCATATGTTTTATTTATTAATCCTTTCCGGACTAGAGTAACACATGTATTAATCCTCTGGGGTTTTCTGGTATCACGTGTCTCAACTATTAATCTTCTGCGACTAGACTATTATATATATCTAATGTTAACCTTCTGTTGCCTAGCGTATTACATGTCCTCTGTATTAAAGCCGACACCATCAGGCTAAAATCAGCAAAAAATCAATAATTTTATTTTGGCTTCTTAATATACTTCCTTCATATGTGAAGATGTCCATAGACTAGAATTACGGAAGTCTTTTAAATTTTGGGTTGCTGTGGCAACGTAGCAAGGTTGCGGAAAACACCGTTTATCAGTTATTTCTGTATTTCTTATTTTAAACATGCATGTCTGAAATTAAATTGCGTATATATTTCTCGCTTAACTGGTAAATGCGCAACACAAAATTAAAAAAAACATACTCAATACTAGTCTATGGACATGTTCACATATTATGGCCATATTAAGAAGCCAAAATAAAATTAAGGATTTTTTATGATTTTAGCCTGGTTGCGTTGCTTTAACTGTCTGGAGGCTGGAGTATGAAGTGTTGTCTCATATAATAATCTTCTGGTGGCTAGAGTATGAACTTGCTCCCATATTAACCATGTTAACCATCTGGTGCCACACATGTGTATGATATATTTTCTTCTGTAGCTAGACCCAGCAAATGCTACAAATTGCAATATTTTTTAGACAGATGAATTTTAAAAGCAGATATTTACGAAACTTAGGCCCAACGCTATCTACGCTAGAAAAGCTAGGTGGATAAATGGGAGTTAGAGAGAAAATTAGCAAAATACTTTGATAGTAATCAAAGTTTTAAAAATCATTGTTTTATTATTGTGTTATTATTGCACACTGGAAAAACCTTATCTCTTAGAAGGGATGAGAGGCTGGTCGCACACTGGTGAGCTTCATCTCAGGGAGAAGTAGGGGCTGTAGGGTGGGCTGGTTGCAGATTGGGTGAACTTCATCTCTCAGGCAGAGTCAGGGATGAGGTGCCCACTGCACACTAGGTAAACTTCATCTCTCAGGAGGGATGAGGGGCCAATGCACACTAGGTAAACCTCAACACTCAGGTGGGTATGAGGGGCCAACCCCACACTAGGATTTGTAAACATTATCTCTCGGAAGGGATGAGGGGCCCACTGCACAGAAGGTAAACTTCATCTCTCAGGGGGGAGGGGGTCATTGTACACTGGCTAAACCTAATCCTTAGAAGGGGCTGGTTGCACACTAGTAAACTTCATCTCTCAGGGATGAGGGGCACACTGCACACTGGGTAAACATCTTCTCTGATGCAGTGTCAAGAAAGAGGGGCTGACTGCACACTATGTAGACCTCATATATTAGAAGGGGTGAGGTGCCCATACCACACTGGCTAAACCTCATCCTTACCGTATCCCCGCGCATAAACGTGCATTCACTTATAAGTGAAATTCGAATGTCATTTCTCCAAAAATATTCTTGTTCGTTTATAAGTGCATGCAACTATATTCGAATACTACGTGCATGCACTTATATTCGAAAATTACTACGCGTACCACGGTGTAACTCAAGACATCAGGTGAGAATAATAATAATATGAGTATATTGACTTATAGACTATTACTAGTTAATGCCCATAATAATTTTTTTTTAAATGTTGATCGTAAACACAAATTACAATATTATTTTACAAATATATCATTCATTAACGGGAAGATATTAGGAGAGAATTGCCCCATAATACAGATATGCGCCAACAGTTCAAGACGTCAAAGCGATAGGGTATGGGTACGATAGCTGAAAAGTGGGGACAAATGAGGTGTGATATAACAGTTCAGGTAGTGTCAACATCTATTTCCCAGAGTCACTCCTGCAAGGTAACTTCAAAGTAACTGTCCCAGTAATTACTAGCGTTAACTCAGTTTACCTTGGATTGGAAGAAATCAAATAATTACGATTTTAACGAATTGGAATAAATTTAAAATTTATCTTTATGTTCGAATATAAGTACATGCACTTATTTTCGAAAACTAAGTGCATTTTCGAATATAAGTGCATGCGCAGGGATACGATAATTAGGATGGATGAGAAGCTGGTTGCACACTGGGTAAACCTCATATTTTAGGCCCAGTTTGGCACACTGAATATGTTTATTTCGAATTAAATAATGAATGCTTCTGCACTAAGACGTGGGCCTGTGCATTGGCCCGAGGGTCCGTATGACGAGTGACTGTGGATGATCTCTCGATCGATGTACATGCCTGTCCACTCTTCTGATAATAATCAGGAATATGATAATTAAGTGTTTTTTATGTTATATTACATAATATTATCAAAACTAACCAATACTAAGCGAGGTCAAGTATGTGTGTAGGCCTATAAAATAATCTATCCTATCCGATTATTATTCAGTCTACTCACATGTCAGTTATGATTTAAAGTTGGTGGGTTGCTATACTTCACTGAATCAAAATATTTACGTTGCGATAGACCCACTCCTGTCGAAGTTGACCTTATTGCGCATGCCTGTCTTTGTATTAGACGCCCTAAATGTTTACTCAGCGAAGCACAACGACCCACCTACATTATTCCCTCCATCCGTCTCTTCCCAGCGAACACGACCAGTAGGCATTTCAGCATCTGCAACGCCGACCACCCAATATTAAAGTAGGCGAGTCATCACTATTTACTGAACACATGTCGTAGGACCACCCGCATGCGCAGTATGGTTCTAAGGTTGGGGTCGTCAAGGTAAATATTATTGATAAGTGAGCGAAACTTCTCAGTTGGTTTAGTCTATAGCCTACTAGCTTTGACATACTGTCTAATTTTGGCCACTATACCGCTATGGTGGGGACGCTCGGAGCTTATATTTTACCGTCATATTTTCCCTAAATTATTCTCAACCCTTTCAGTGCGGGGACCTACTATAGACGTAAACGTCCCCCGCGCTGAAGGAATTAGCAAATTGTAATGACCATAGACCCATAACATAGATATTCAAATGAAGCAGAAATAGCTAACTAAGCTATTTGTGATGATTTCAAATTGGAACAACTCTTTGGTCTCCATGGTTGATACGCAAATATTTCAGCATTGTAAGTGTTAAACCATCTAGACATTAATGAATTCATATTTATTTTGCCAACGTTCTAAGGTATGTGGGTCATCAAAAGTGAATATTTTTAATCAGTTAGTGAAACGTCTGACCTGTTTTCAACTAGGCAATGTTGATGGGTTAAATCAGATTTTAGTCCTAAAGTATATTTTTTTTTATACCACTCATGGCGATGACTTTTTCCTGAGGTCACATAGTGAGCGCACGATATAACTGCAATACATGTTTCAAATTACTGTTATCATTATTACATTTAGTTATAAACAAAAAAATACATATTTGTGAATGAATTTATACTATTCGCCTTCTGTTTTATGAGAAGGCCCATGGTTTATCCTCTTCCTGTCTGTGACGACTATTATTAGTTTCTGGAAGTAGTAACAATCTGTTCAGATTGTCCTTGTATTGAGACTGATTAAGGCAAAGTGAACACTATAATCATCGGTTGTTTAAATTAAGTTATTCTTGCCTTTATCCAAGGTACCATTTATGATTTACCAAAAAGTTTTAAAATAGCATTATGTTAATTATACTTATTTATAATAATATTTGAGGAACTATAGAATGTATGGTGAATTTGTTTTTTCCAAAAAGTCAAACGCGTAATCCTAAGTGCGGTACTTAGGATTACGCGTTTGACTTTTTGGAAAAAAACAAATTCACCATACATTTAGTCCGTACTCCTCATACTTTTGTATGTAGGCACTTACCTGCCTGAGTACGAAATAAAAAGGTTTTGGTCATAGCGTAATGATTTGTAGTGATTGTCAATTAAAATACTTGGCAGAGATGCATTCATTTTCGCCTCATAGCGAAAACACATCTTATTTTCCTTTCAACAAGGGCTCAGGGGCACATATTTTCTGTATTTTACTACTGTGTACATTTACTAGTGTTCTATTGGGTGGCGAAAAGTGTAGGGGGTAGGCCTACTATCCTGTTTAATTGATACAAATGGAAGTATTATAATTTAGTGTTTTGTTTACAATTGTCCCGGAACGATATTATGGTAGTCGGTATAGCTACTAGAGAATTTGATAATGTACAGACAAGAAGTGGGTAATCTTTTTGTGGATAACTTTTGTGTCACTCTGCGACCATGTGAACACATTCAATAATATTATAAAGTTAATGATGAGATAATAATAATTACAAATGTTGCAATTGCATTTATTAAATTTTAAACATGAAGAAAATCATATTACACATAAAATAATGTAGATCTTGTTTTTTATATGTTTCTTATACAGATAAAACAAAAATAGACAGTGAAATTGAGTGTTCATATAGAGAGCCCATATATATTCTTCTAAAACCACTGGCGTCTCGCTGAAAATAAAATAATGAGTGGATCAATGAAACATAATTATTTTTTTAATATGTTCTATTCGTGGTGATTAAATTTGAAATTGCATTTAATATGTTGATAAAAAATACAATATAATAACTACAAGAACTTAAATATGTGTTGGGTAACACATAAATTAGGTACATAGTCATACCTACATTTATCTCTCATACACTACTGTATCATCTGTACACGGGGCAATCGTGTCTCCAGGAGAATGATCTAAAAATTGTATCGCTGTACCTTTTTCCTGTACAAAGAAAACAAAAACAAATATCACTATAGCACAATTTAATCATTACGAAAACGCAATTCTGCTACGTAGGTGTACTGTGTAGCAACAACGATTTATGTTCTAGCGCTCATAGCGAGCATTTTGCACCAGATATACTGTAGATTAACTTGCTCAGACATGTTGAAATAACCCTGCTGCTTTTCTGTGGTTTAAATAAGAAAGGTTGGAATAGTTATTTAACCCAATGGAATTGGTGTGGATTAAATACGAAAATATTTCTATAACCAGCTGTTTTTCCTGTAGGTTAAATAAGGTTTAAATAGTTTAATAGCCCAGGTGATTTTCTGTGGGTGAAATAAGAAGGTTGGGATAGTTATCTAGCCCGGTGTATTTGTTGTAGATTAAATATGAAGATTGGAAAATCATTCTGAAACCCAGCTGTTTTTCTGTGTGTTAAATAAGAAGGTAGTAATATTATGAAACCCAGGTGCATTGTAGTGGGCTAAATAAGGTTAAAATATGTCTGGATGCTTTATTATGTGTAGGCATAAAGAAGAGTGGAATTGTTGTTTAGCCCGGGTTGTTTTCTGTGGGCTAAATAAATATGTCGGTTGAAAAGCTATAAAACCTACTTGCTTTTGTTTGGGCTAAATAGATTTTCTGTGGTCTGGAAGCTACAAAGGTTGAAATAAGTATATACAATGTAGTCTGGGTTATTAATTGCGGGTTAAATAAGAAGGTTAGAATTGTTATTTAGCCCGGGTTGTTTGATGTGGAAATAGTTATTTAGCCGGGATGCTTTGTTGTGGTTAAATAAGGACATATGTTGACATAGTTATTTATTCACGGTGATTTGATGTGGGTTGAAGACAAAGATTGAAATAGTTCTATAACCCACTTGTTTTATATGGGTTATATAAGAAGGTTTGTATTGTTATTTAGCCCGGGATGTTTTCTGTGGGTTAAATATGTCGGTTGAAAAATTATAGGCCTAAAACCTACTTGCTTTTATTTGGGGTTATTAGAAGGTTCAAATAGCTAAATAGCCCAGTAGGTGATTTTCTGTGGGCTAAATAAGAAGGTTGGGATAGTTATCTAACCCGGTGGATTTGGTGTGGATAAAATATCAAGGCTGTGATAGGTATATATTACCCAGCTGCTTTTCTGTGGGTTAAATGGGAATGTTGTAAATGTTTATAACCCAGATGCTTTGTTGTGGGCTAAATACGAAGGTTGAAATAGGTATATAATCTGGGTTATTAATTGCGGGTTAAATAAGAAGGTTGGAATTGTTATTTAGCCCGAGTTGTTTGGTGTGAAAATAGTTATTTAGCCTGTATGCTTTGTTGTGTGTTAAATAAGTACATAGGTACATAGGTTGACATAGTTATTTATTCACGGTGAATTGATGTGGGTTGAAGACGAAGATTGAAATAGCTCTATAACCCACTTGTTTTATGTGGGTTATATAAGAAGGTTTGTATTGTTACTTAGCCCGGGATGTTTCTGTGGGTTAAATATGTCGGTTGAAAAGATATAAAACCTACTACCTTTTGTTTGGGTTAAATAGAAGGTTCAAATAGGTAAATAGCCCAGCATGTGATTTTCTGTGGGCTAAATAAGAAGGTTGTGATAATTATCTAGCCCGGTGGATTTTGTGTGAATGAAATATGAAGGTTGAGATAGTTCTATATTACCCAGCTGCTTTTCTGTGGGTTAAATAAGAAGGCTGTAAACGTTTATAACCCAGATGCTTTGTTGTGGGCTAAATACAAAGGTTGAAATAGGTATATAGTCTGGATTCTTAATTGCGGGTTAAATAAGAAGGTTGGAATTGTTATTTAGCCCGAGTTGTTTGGTGTGAAAATAGTTATTTAGCCTGTATGCTTTGTCGTGTGTTAAATAGGTACATAGGTACATAGGTTGACATAGTTATTTATTCACGGTGATTTGATGTGGGTTGAAGACGAAGATTGAAATAGCTCTATAACCCACTTGTTTTATGTGGGTTATATAAGAAGGTTTGTATTGTTACTTAGCCCGGGATGTTTCTGTGGGTAAATATGTCGGTTGAAAAGATATAAAACCTACTACCTTTTGTTTGGGTTAAATAGAAGGTTCAAATAGGTAAATAGCCCAGTATGTGATTTTCCGTGGGCTAAATAAGAAGGTTGGGATAATTATCTAGCCCGGTGGATTTTGTGTGAATGAAATATGAAGGTTGAGATAGTTCTATATTACCCAGCTGCTTTTCTGTGGGTTAAATAAGAAGGCTGTAAACGTTTATAACCCAGATGCTTTGCTGTGGGCTTAATACGAAGGTTGAAATAGGTGTATAGTCTGGATTCTTAAATGCGGGTTAAATAAGAAGGTTGGAATTGTTATTTAGCCCGGGTTGTTTGATGTGAAAATAGTTATTTAGCCTGTATGCTTTGTTGTGTGTTAAATAAGTACATAGGTACATAGGTCGACATAGTTATTTATTCACGGTGAATTGATGTGGGTTGAAGACGAAGATTGAAATAGCTCTATAACCCACTTGTTTTATGTGGGTTATATAAGAAGGTTTGTATTGTTACTTAGCCCGGGATGTTTCTGTGGGTTAAATATGTCGGTTGAAAAGATATAAAACCTACTACCTTTTCTTTGGGTTAAATAGAAGGTTCAAATAGGTAAATAGCCCAGTATGTGATTTTCTGTGGGCTAAATAAGAAGGTTGGGATAATTATCTAGCCCGGTGGATTTTGTGTGAATGAAATATGAAGGTTGAGATAGTTCTATATTACCCAGCTGCTTTTCTGTGGGTTAAATAAGAAGGCTGTAAACGTTTATAACCCAGATGCTTTGTTGTGGGCTAAATACAAAGGTTGAACTAGGTATATAGTCTGGATTCTTAATTGCGGATTAAATAAGAAGGTTGGAATTGTTATTTAGCCCGGGTTGTTTGATGTGGAAATAGTTATTTAGCCTGGATGCTTTGTTGTGGGTTAAATAAGTAGGCCACATATTATTCCGGGTGATTTTATGTGGGTTGAAGACGAAGAATGATATAGCTTTATGACCCACTTGTTTTTATGTGGGTTATATAAGAAAGTTTTTGTTGGTATTTAGCCCAGGTTGTTTTTCAGGATTTGTAAAAAAACGTGGGGGGGGGGGGGCTTGGTGCCGGCCCTCAAGTTTTTGTTGTGTGTTAAATAAGTACATAGGTACATAGGTTGACATAGTTATTTATTCACGGTGAATTGATGTGGGTTGAAGACGAAGATTGAAATAGCTCTATAACCCACTTGTTTTATGTGGGTTATATAAGAAGGTTTGTATTGTTACTTAGCCCGGGATGTTTCTGTGGGTTAAATATGTCGGTTGAAAAGATATAAAACCTACTACCTTTTGTTTGGGTTAAATGGAAGGTTCAAATAGGTAAATAGCCCAGTATGTGATTTTCTGTGGGCTAAATAAGAAGGTTGGGATAATTATCTAGCCCGGTGGATTTTGTGTGAATGAAATATGAAGGTTGAGATAGTTCTATATTACCCAGCTGCTTTTCTGTGGGTTAAATAAGAAGGCTGTAAACGTTTATAACCCAGATACTTTGTTGTGGGCTAAATACAAAGGTTGAAATAGGTATATAGTCTGGATTCTTAATTGCGGGTTAAATAAGAAGGTTGGAATTGTTATTTAGCCCGGGTTGTTTGATGTGGAAATAGTTATTTAGCCTGGATGCTTTGTTGTGAGTTAATTAAGTAGGCCACATATTATTCCGGGTGATTTTATGTGGGTTGAAGACGAAGAATGAAATAGCTTTATGACCCACTTGTTTTTATGTGGGTTATATAAGAAAGTTTTTATTGTTATTTAGCCCAGGTTGTTTTTCAGGATTTGTAAAAAAAACGTGGGGGGGGGGGGGGCTTGGTGCCGGCCCTCAAGTTTTTGCTGGTATGCTAAGGTCAATTTAGGTGGCTTTTTAAAATGATGTGTCGAAAAAAACGGGGCCGTCCCCCCACCCCCGCCTGGACCTGCGGCCGACATTCCCCGTCATTAAGTTGACTATAGATTTACCCAATGTTGGTTTAATGTTGGCCCAGTGTCGTAGACGGTGGACCAACAATGAAGTAACCTTGGGTAAATGTCTCAGATACTAAGCAATGTAAAATGCACAGCGGGCGTCGTAATCAAACCTGTTGCGACTACTGTTTGTATGGGAATTTAGCATAAATCAAATGCGGCCACGGACGATAATACGTGTAGTTGCCAATTCACATAATATTTGGTAGTAATCCAGCTTTCATATCTTTTGTAAATGTTGCAAGCGATAATAGTTGTCAGGAGTCAGGGATATATTTACATTTGTACAAGTTTATTTTACGCGGCATAACTTACCTGTTCATTTTGATAAGGTCTTGGTGTAGGCTATTCAGTTCCGTGAATGAGCGCCAAAAAACAAACATTGACAGCAGGGCATTGAAAGAACGATTTTGATTGGTTGTCATTGTCGGGTTAAATAAGGGTTTTAGTCTTCTTGCACACCCCGTGACGGGGTAAATAGACACTTCCATCTTTAGAATAATATTCTTAAGATAATGTTACATGCATTTGTATTTTAAGCATAATTTATAATGTTACGTATATTAGCATAGTAATAAAAACAATACAAAATGTGATTATCAGCTTTTTATTTTAACATTTGCTTCGTGGTTTCATAAAAAAAATATTTATATAATTTTATTAACATCTGCTTCGTGGTTCCAATCGCAAAATACACTTTTTTCTACTGACAAAACAAAAGTGCATATACTTCAAAATGTTAACTTAAAAATACAATTAAAACCTTTAAAACACAGTTATCCTATTTTTCGGTAATTACGGACGTGAGGACTCCGGCGTTCACCAGTGTAGAGTACATCTCAGGGTTGCATCTGTAAAGGTACGTCTCCAGCTTACCAGCTACCTTAACCTCATTGTCAAGTCCTACAACAAAAATAAACATTGATTGATTGGTTGATTGATTGATTGATTGATTGATTGATTGATTGATTGATTGATTGATTGATTGATTGCTTGATTGATTGATTGATTGATTGATTGATTGATTGATTGATTGATTGATTGATTGATTGATTGATTGATTGATTGATTGATTGATTGATTGATTGATTGATTGATTGATTGATTGTAGATTTGAAAAAAAATGAAATAATAGATAACAATTTATGGTATCAAAGTGCAAGCTTGGTTGAATAGATCTGCCCAATACCTTAAACCACTATTAGATATAAGGCCGTATGCAAGAAGCTAGTTTGGCTTAAGACAATGGTTTAAACCACACGAAACATGGGTTTAATCCATTGTATTAAACTAAACTAGCTTCTTGCATACATCCCCTAGTGTTCTAATGTTCACCCAGCGTTGATCCAGCCTTAACCATGTTAACCCAGCACGAGATCAAAATCTTGTTTTTGATGGGATACAAGATGTATACCCGAACATTTATTTATAATATATTTCTATATAGTTCAAAACACTCAAGATAAAAAATGTCTGGCCCAGCATTGAGCCAACAAAGGGTGAACGTCTCGTGTTTGCTGTGATTTAATCGCGGGTGATTGTCACAAGATTGGAATCCACATGTGCAGCGTATATTGACCAACAAAAGAAGAAATATAGCTAAATAACAAATGATAATAATTATATATATTAATTCAAATCCCTCAGTGGCTTTTGAAGGCTTTTTAAGCCTGGTATATACTGCTCTGCCAAAAGACAGTATGTGGTCTTGATCATATATAGCCATTCAGCTTTGCACCGCAGTATACAGGTTCTTGATTGGCACCACTTATAACATGTATCCGGATCTGCAAAACCAAAAGGCAGTATCTGCTTACTTGTTAAGTGAGCAGATACTGCCTTTTGGCTTTGCATGGCAGTGCACAGGTTGATGAGCTGCACCACTTGCAGACATCAGCCATGGCGGCCATTTCTCTCATCATCAGATGTCCATGTCATAACCGGGGAAATGACTGCTCTGGTCAACGTTGGCTTAATGTTGGGCAAACGAAACACACGTTGGCACAACCTTAAACCAACGCTGGCCCGATGGCCGATACAGCGGATTAGTAGGCGTTCTGACAAGGATGGGTGGGGGGTCAGAGAAGGGGAATCCGTGTTGCCAAGGGCTCTGGCCTTCTCCTTTCTTTCATATTGTTTTGCGTCATTTTTCAATATCACTCCTGCGATACAGTTACACCAAATACGTTTAATTGGAAACTAAGAAATACAAGAGGTATCTAACAGTGTCTAATGGTACACACAAAGAAATCAGATCGTCGAAGCCGCTGTCAAGAACCATATGTGTTACCAGTTTGTATTACTAATCTATAGTATATCATTGCAGAAAGGAATCTTTCCAGTCAAATTTATTTTACGTCATAACACTCAAGAAGAAAGCAAATATAAGATGCGCAATTATCAAGTGGCATGTAGTGCAAAAATAATCACCCGATAATAACGATTATGTCGCTAGAACGATAATTAGCAAAAATTACTAACGTCAACAACACATATAGGCTTGGAACTAGGTAGCATTAGAAAGTTTGTTATTTAAATAGGACTCTGACCAAAACAATATGACTGGTTTTGAATTTAATAACAGATAAAATATTTATTGATTTTGATACCACAAGGCTGCATATGCTAAACTGGACAAAAGAGTAAGTGAGAATAATAATAAGGATCCCTCATCATCAACAGCTCGGTCACACCATCTTCCTCCGCAAGGCCCGCTACTCCCGACGTCAGCGACGTCGGGAGTAGCGGGCCTTGCGGAGGAAGATGGGTCACACCTGAAAGATCATAGTACCATCAGGCCTACCATGATAATTGCCCTGTACTTGGTCAACGATAACTCCCCATACCTAGCTTACAATGCCGTGGTCGGACAATGAAAATAATGTAGTGGTGTGTTTTAAAATTGCATATCGTGCAGTAACTATGCATTCCAATTACATATCGTGCAGTAACTATGCACTCCGAGGACATATCGTGCAGTAGCTATGCACTCCAAGGACATATCGTGCAGTAACTATGCGCTCCGAGGACATATCGTGCATTAACTATGCACTCCAAGGCCATATTGCGCAGTGACTATGCACTCTGAGGACATATCGTGCAGTAACTATGTACTCTGAGGACATATCGTGCAGTGACTATGCACTCCATGGACATATCGTGCAGTAGATATGCACTCCAAGGACATATCGTGCAGTAACTATGCACTCCAAGGACATATCGTGCAGTAGCTATGTACTCCGAGGACATATATTGCACATATGTATGTGTTTTTTTCCTTTGGGGAATAGCTTTATTTTGAAAATACATAATCTGATTTTTGCTGAAATAAGTCATTCCACTTACTATTATTGTACATACATGTACATATACAATAAAGCATAGGTATAATACAAGACCACTAGGATTTTACATATCCCAGTTTATTATATCAATAACATTTTTGGGGGAAATGTAACCAACAGAAGAATTATTAATAGGTTGCATACATGAAACCGTGCAACCTAAATGCGTAACAGGTGTTTGTTTGACTTTTGAATTCGCTTGATAGATGTGGTCTACACTTTACCAAAGGTTAAGTGTATGACTGTCGTTCAAATTAAACCGTCTAATTGGACTATTAACTAGCATTTGAATGGGATGTGGCTGGTGAAATGGCTGGCCTCTCATCTGCACGCACAACATTAATAAGTCACGGCAGAATCACCTGTTTTTCCCACACTAAGGCAAGAGCCGCCTTTTCTAACGAATGTCAAACTCAATGCATTTAGTTTTTATTGTGCTGTCATTCTGCAGAGCAATTAACCAATTGGCCTGATATATCTGACATTTTCATAGCGAAATTTCCAATTTTTTTGATCATGTCTTATTCAAAGGTGAAAATTGTCCATTTTTTCTTGTGTCATAGCAAATATTTTGAAAGGTAATTATCATAATAGAAAATTAAAATAGGCCCACTAGTTATACGAAATATAATACGTCACACTTATGAATTCCTGGTCAGTGACAGTATTGCAAGGATCCCATTGGATTTAAAACGTAGCTGACAAATCCAATAAAGTTTAAACGGTCATATTTAAGTGAGTCAATCTGGGGAAATAAATAATCTGTGGGTAATTATATGGAGTCCCTGGATTTATTGATTCTGACGTCAAGAAAGCGCAACACGCACTAGGCATATTACAAGTAAGACAGCAATACGTGATATTATGATTCTAAAGTCAACAATAAATAAAATCTAGTTCATTTTTTATTTCACGTTAGCATTTTGGCACAATGCGTTTCTAGCAAACCCTGTGAACCAAAGGATGGTCCAGAAAGCACAATGTGTTCATCCAATATTGTTTTAACGTAGGCCCGTCGTCGCAGATGTTGGGCCAACGTTTAAACAACACCGGGTGATCGTATTGAGTAAGGGAGCCATCATTCAATTCCCAGGGGTGGGGGGCTAGAGTCTTTTTTGAAATAAATAATTTCGGGCGGACTCTGCGTGAAATAAATATTTTACTTTAAGAACTGTTCTATATAAACATGTAATACAATTTTCAGCGCGCCGCCGAGCCGGGTTGGAATAAAACAAAAACTACAGCTCCCCTCCCCCTTGAGATTGAATGGTGTCCCCCTTAGCTGGGTGTATAATAACAGGCGGCCACCCTGCTGGCGCGCTGTCCCACTTAACCTAATTTATCGCGTCATGATTGTGGTTCTAATTATAGAGAAGGCGTCTTCCCAGGCGCTAGTGATGTCATACATCTTTCAAACCGTAACCCTTTCCGCACTGTAATACATAACCCTTAAAGCGCTGAAATATTTTTATACAAACCATGAAGACCAAAGGGATTTTCAATTTGAAATCATCACAAATATCTTATTCAGCTCTTTCCGCTTCATTTGAATACCTATGTTATGGGTCCACGGTCATAAAAACATATTTTATTTTTCTGTGCGGAGATCGACTTTAGACGTCAAAATCTGACGTCTACAGACGTCAGATTATGACGTCCATATTTGATCCCCGGGCTCAAAGGTTTAAAATGTTATCATTTCTATTGTAATCAACTTTGAATTTTTCAGCCACATGATGATAAAGATATTGCCAGACAGTATGGCAGTGGCTTCATCTACATTAACGTATGTAAAAATAATGACACGATAAAATAAGTCTAATATCATTGTTACACATTTAGCGGCGAATGTGCATGAATTCGAAGTCGAACCACAGCGATGCATTCATGTATTCTTTCACACACCTCACAATAAAATTATGACTAAAACAGAAAAAAATCGTATTCATATGCATCTTTCCAACAATAAATATCTTCCAACATAAGATATAACAACTTGCGCAATCATATGTGTGAAATTGTGCAATATCATTCTCAGATATATTGCAAGTCTTCTAGAAGTAATTGTTACGGGGTGTATTAAATTATATTTCAAATATTTACACGCTTTATATTTAAAATGTGGTTACACTATCATTTTATATTATATATTGATCACACATATTCATCACCATGATCACCTTTCTGCTTTCTCAGCCATCAGACAGTGACTGACTGGCTTGTAGGAAGCAGTACTGGCAAGATAACTGGCAACTAAATGGTGAGAAAACAGTAAACATCAAATCTGGCTTAAATTCGGGCTGAAGTCTGGGTCGCTGTTTCTAGCAATACATCGCGGGGATCGACTTTATACGTCAGAATCTGACGTCTATAGACGTCAGATTCTGACGTTTAAAGTCAATCTCCGCACTGAAAGAGTAATTTTTTTATAATTGCCGCAGACCCATAACATCGGTATTGAAATGAAGCAGAAAGAGCTAACTAAGATATTTATGATGATTTCAAGTTGAAAAAAAAACACCTTTGGGCCCCATGGTTTATATAAAAATATTTTAGCGCTCCAAGGGTTAAGCCGGCAGTGCACCAAAATGTTACTATTGCTGACTGATGATGTAGTGAAATACATTGCTCTGCGAAGCCAAAAGGCAGTATCTGCTCACTTGTGAAGCCAGCAGATACTGCCTTTTGACTTAGCACAGCGGTATAGGTATGTACACCGTGATTTATGGTAGTTGTTATTGGTATAGTTTACAGCTTTGGACAGGTGGACTGAGAAAAGTTGTGTTTCGCACCTCTGCGCCAAAGTTTTCATCGGTACGGAGGAAGAAATACATCTCATTTAGCTCACAATGCTAGGAATGAGTGGGCCAAAATTATGTATTCTATACTACAATTTGAATAACAACTAAATGACGCTATGTAAGAGCGCTACATTTTTTTTTTAAATTTTTATTCACTTGAAGTTGTGTCTCGCTACTGCAATCAACATCAAGTGAGTTAAAACTAATCACATTTGCTTAATTTGATACCGAACAAATCTTGTAAATCTTGTAAATCTTGATGTTTAAACACACATTTCATTCCCAATAACAGTGATTTGATCGGCTAATAAAACGGACTAAAAACGACTATAGTCATGCATAGCGGTAAAAGTTTCTGACCTCTAAAGACGATCCCAGCATTGAAAGAATGCAAAAAATGATAATGGGCGTAGACCCATAACATTGGTATTCAAATGAAGCGGAAAGAGCTAACTAAGACATTTATGACGATTTCAAAACCCTTTTGGTCTCCATAACTTATACAACATTTAACCCTTTCAAGCCTGAATTTACCATTGTCTTCTTCATCCACTACAAGCCGCGAATTGCTGTCGCAATTCTCGACTTGTAGTGGATGAAGATGATTTGAAGTGGGTGAAAATTAATGAAAATCGCCATGTATTGGTAAACCAGTTTCATGGAAATTTTCATTTTAAAGCCCCCAGTTGTAGGAAAATTAAGTCTGTTTTCAGGGATGTAAAATGATGCTTTAATGCATCGTGAGGGCTTAACCCTTACAGCGTGGGGATAGACTTTAGTCGTCAGAATCTGACGTCTGTAGTCCATCCCCGCACTGTAATAGTAAAAATATTTGTAATGGTCGTAGACCGATAACATAGGTATTCAAATGAATCAGAAAGAGCTTACTAAGACATTCGTCATGATTTCAAATTGAAAAAAACCCTTTGATCGCCAAGGTTTTCATAAAAAATTCAGCGCTTTCAGGGTTAAAGGGTTAAGCGTTGTAAGGGCTAACATGTCCTATATGTCGTAAGGAAGATTTTTTTACGTAATGTCATATACCATTACACATGCAAAATATGTATGATACGCCATATGTTTTGTAAAGAAAACATTTTACTAATGTCACACGACATAATACATACAACGTACATTTTTGCTTCACGTGCATGGTATTTGAATTATGGGATAAGTTTTACTTCAGAAAGTAAGGTAATATCTGGCGTAATAAAGTGTACACTTAAGTGCTAAAAATCAGTCGTCTCAGATAGGATTTGATAGGTCTTAAATATAAAAAATCAAGGAATAAATCTATCAATCGTCTCAGATAGGATTCGATAGGTCTTAGATAAAAAAAATCAAGGAATAAACCCCGCGCGTGTGTCACATAGAGCTATTAAATGTGACATAGAAGTATAAACAGTTTTCATTGTCGTGCAGAGCGAAAACTAGGCATATAATATATAGATATATATAAATGTCAATGTAATCAGCGAGAAGCCAAGTAAGTGAGTTTTTATTAATTGCAAACAAGAAGTAATTAAATTAATTTTATTGTTAGCTACGTGGATTAAAAATGCAACGCGAAAAGAATACCGGTAGGTATATAGAGGTCACAGTAACAGACATGTATCTGGGATGGAGATGTGCGCACGACACTGTCTTAATGTTCGGTTAGCATTTCCGACACTGGCTCAACATTACCACAGTAGTTATGGGCCTGTTAGTTGAGCTGTTGTAAATGATGAGGAAACGTTGGACAAACATAAGCTATAGCTATAATATGTCGAGAAGTTAAACGAAACATGGGCTATGATATGTTGAGAAGTTAAATGAAACATGGGCTATAATATGTTGAGAAGCTAAATGAAACATGGGCCATGATATGTCGAGAAGTTACATGAAACATGGGCTATGATATGTTGAGAAGTTAAATGAAACATGGGCTATGATATGTTGAGAAGTTAAATGAAACATGGGCTATGATATGTTGAGAAGTTAAATGAAACATGGGCTATGATATGTTGAATAGTTAAATAAAACATGGGCTATGATATGTTGAGAAGTTAAATGAAACATGGGCTGTAATATGTTGAGAAATTACATGAAACATGGGCTATGATATGTTAAGAAGTTAAATGAAACATGGGCTATGATATGTTGAGAAGTTACATGAAACATGGGCTATGGTATGTTGAGAAGTTAAATGAAACATGGGCTATGATATGTTGAGAAGTTCAATGAAACATGGGCTATAATATGTTGAGAAGTTAAATGAAACATGGGCTATGATATGTTGAGTAGTTGAATGAAACATGGGCTATGATATGTTGAGAAG
The DNA here is from genome assembly GCA_964017125.1 of Flabesymbios commensalis. Lineage (NCBI taxonomy): Eukaryota > Metazoa > Annelida > Polychaeta > Terebellida > Flabelligeridae > Flabesymbios > Flabesymbios commensalis. The sequence goes on along the minus strand of OZ024909.1, from coordinate 64,187,499 downwards.
TTAAATGAAACATGGGCTATAATATGTTGAGAAGTTAAATGAAACATGGGCTATGATATGTTAAGAAGTTAAATGAAACATGGGCTATGATATGTTGAGCAGTTAAATGAAACATGGGCTATGATATGTTGACAACGTTGGCCAAACATGTGCTATGATATGTTAAAAACTTTTCCAAACAAAGTCATGTGCTTTGATATGTTGAAAACGTTGGCCAAACATAGGATATGGTATGTTGGCAACGTTGGCCAATCATATTTTATGATATGTTCAAAAGCGCACTGTGTGTTAAATCCGGAATTGATGACTAATACCAGTGAGGTGTCCCAGTAAACACAAAACATTTGTATAACATTTATACAACGTCGGCCCAACGTCTCCGACGTTGGTCCAACATTATATAAATGTTATAGAAATGTTTTTTGTTTACTGGGATACGCGTCCGTGCTATATATCGGGGCAGGAGAACTAGATCCAGATTTCAAGATTGCAGAGAAACAGAGAGATGTGCACCAGTAGCTAATCAAGTGTATAGTGGCCAGCAGAGACACAAAAGCGGCGTTGGTTTATGGTTGGGTCGAATCCGCCAACGCTGGCATGTCATTTACACAATTTACTCAAGGATGGGTCGGCATATTTCTCATTGAGACACTCGTGGTCGCTGTAAAAGCCGATTAGGTAATGGCAGGAAGATAGCAGGGCAGGCACAGGCAATACCCAAGTGTTAGGGTGCCAGCCAAATGGCGATGGCCCCAGGGAGTGAATAGACGCTGCACTCTTGGCAGTCGCAGACTCAGTCTTAACTTACCAATTCTAATTATAAAGAGCTCCCTGCTACTTAGGGCGTAAGTGACAATAATTAGAACTGATTGTCCGTGAGCGTGTGCATTTTTTCTCCGAATCGACGTTGTAATCTTGTTTTCGTTGTAGCATAATTAAAACCATTGCAGACTCAATGACATATTCATCAATATGATTCGGACCGTGTCGGTCATGGTACGCGTGCGCCTACCATAATTCTCGTGGTTTGAAATCACTCATGGAACCTGATTATCGGCTGAGAGTCAAGATTAAATAAAATAGATGGCCTTGCCCTTTCTCTGATGAAGTTGCACCGTTCACAGCTAAAGGGTTGTGTTGCCTTGGGCCACATTCAGCCGCGCTTCTGGTACCAGGCTGGTCCACGTGGGGGCATCGCCAGTCTAGTCTGGCGATGCCCAGAGAACACATCAAGCACGCTGCATGGCGAAGGAGCTGCTAATTTGAAACACAATCAATGGCGAAGAAGAGGGGGTTGCCGGTTATATGCCCCCGAGTAAACTTTGCCACTTCAGATAGCGCCCCGGTGCCAGACGGTCGTGCACTGCCAACCTATTTTCCTCATTAGCTCTAATATTGTCTGACGCGGCGTTGCGTTCGCTGCCGAGGGCAACCTGCGCCGAGCCGCCAACATCCTGCGCTCCTGTCAGACCGATTGACTCGCGCGCGCGCTCCACCAGCAAATCCAATGTTGTTTTAATGTTTGGCCGCCGTCGAAGACTACAGCCCAACATTAAAACTACATTGGATGAACGGCCTGCGTTTGCAGGGTCACCGCGAATTAATGCCTTGCAGGCGGGACTAAAATGAGTTTGGGTCTGCGAATCAGTGCGGGCGAGTTAAAAGAACAACTGACAGAAAAGCGAGACAAATAATTTGGTCTGTCCGTCGCGCCCGTTGTCAATTGAATCATCGGGATCCCGGGTGTTAATCAGTCGGTCGGACAGATCCCGGTCTGTACCCTGACAGGACCCCGTGACAGCATCCAGCCACGGGATACCGGCGCGCGGCCGATCAGGAGCCGACACAGAAATCCCATCCTGCAAATCATGCCAGGAATTTGAGAGAAATGATACGGCAGTGTCATTTCATAGCGCCTTTCCTGGTGCATTTGTCACCCCCGCCCAGACAGGCCAGTGCATCCAATTAAACCTTTATGGACCCGAGTCCCAACAATATGTATTGGCATTTAATCTATTAAGCTCCACCGCCAGAAAATTATTGGCATCGTGATACAAGTTTTGAAAGTGAAAGACGTGAAGCACATGACAAATGGTTGGTCTTCAATTATTCGCGAGAGTCACCTAGTGGGAAAAAGAAAAAACGAAACCAAAATCATACCCAAAATTAAATTTAGGGCTCAAACTGATCCAAGTGGTGCTCCCTAAGAATGCATCGGCCAAGTGCCGGCCCAATGCTGGGCCATCGTCTGCGACGCTGACCCAGCATTGGGCCAACACAGGGCAAACGTATAGTGTTTTCTGGGTCAGCACATACATCCTAGCACACACAAGACGTTGAATCAACGCTGGTCTAACATTGATCCACCGTCTACGACGCTGGACCAACGTCAAACCAACATTTATGCAATGTCTTGTGTCTGCTGGGATACGCCGTTGTATTGAGAGGGACAGACCCGTCGCGGTTGGGGGTCGGGGCCAGGCGATCCCGAGTCCTTGTTTCCAGGGGGATCCTCATTAAAGTTTCAGGTCCGTGTCTGGCGCGGAGCAGCCGGCCACAGGAAGGATAATTCCGGATCCAGCGGACTCTGTTGAAAGGTGAGATCCCGATGCTTGTTTGTAGAACGTGCGTGTGGCACATACGTCATAGATGGGCGCCTCAGGGGCGAGAGGGTGGGTTTGGGGCCAGAGGGTGGGTGGGGAGAGGGAAGGGTGGTTGGACATTGCGTGGAAACCCCATCCCTGCCTTGACCGCGGGGCCAAACACATTGCGCCACAGTTAGATACGATGCCAGCAAACACGAGACATTGACGCCCCAGCAAACATGGGACTTTGAACCAATGTTGGTTTAATGTTGGGCCAGCGTCGTAGACGGTGGACCAACAATAAACCAACAACGGCCGACACTTGGCCGATGCATTCTTAGGGAGCACCACTTGGATCTGTTTGAGCCCTAAATTTAATTTTGGGTATGATTTTGGTTTCGTTTTTTCTGAACAAATGATGGCTCAAAGCTTTGCTAACATCTGAGACGTTGGCCCAGCATTTAACCAGAATTTGCCCAGCAATGAAACAGCATTAAAAAAGGTGAGTGAATACTGTATGCGCCATTGTGTAATATCACTGCAGAAGGAAGCCCGAAGGAGTAGGAATATGCCCTACTCTTATCAAATGGTTTGATGAGGTGGAATGAATGAATGAATGAATGAATGAATGAATGAATGAATGAATTTAGACCACTTGTGAGCTAAAGTGGGCCTGGGAAACCTCGTGAGGATGACGAGATGAATCAGATGACACAGGATTCAAAATACGAGACCTGGCAGTCTGAGGTGTAGCACACTACCTCTCGGTCACGGAGGCTCCCCACAATACAAAGTCTTCACGAATGAACAGGGAAGGTTTTGTTTCTTGGAATCTGAATACGAGAGTAGGGAACGGTCCCGCGAGCTGCAGCGTGACAGACATCAGCGTTAACCACTACACCCACTACCCTACGGCGAAGTTTGGCGGCCCGGCACCCGCCCCACAGTACAGGCAAGCCCTATAATGAAAAACACCCGTCTATTTGGGAATATCACATAATTCTTATTTAACAAGCTATTCAGCAAATTATGAACAAACGATCGGTGTTAACAGAGAATGACTTGCTGCAGAACCAGAACCAGGTCTTAGCGGGGTACCCAGCACATATTAAGATTTGCTACTTCGTGATTTCTGTCTTTAGCAGAACATTTAATTACTAAACTCAGATCAGGCTACACAAGCTCATTTGTACGACCCCCCCCCCCCTCCTAATAGTAACATATTTTAAACCTAAACGCGATCAGGAGATCTCCACTAATTTAAGACCATATTGGATGCCTTCTAAAAAAAAGATATAGCCCAGCTAGAACATTGTGAGCTATGAGATACTAAACTTACATTTTCAGTCAATTAAAGTTGTGTCTCGCTACCAAGATCCACAACTTTAAGTGACTTAAAATTACTTGAATTTGTGAAATTTAAGTCATAAATACAGCAGTGTCATATAAGACATGCTATTGAAAACAATTGTATAATAATACCGTGTTCAAAAACCAGTCCACATTAGTGTCATAGGGAATAAGCTACGTGCAGTTCACTAGGCGGCATGACGGTAGTGTGTATAGTCATAGAGTTAAAGCAGCTCCTTGGGATAACATCAATTTTTGTTTTTAGCTTTGTAATCATGTAATGAAGTAGTGTATCTCACAGATCATGATTTTATTTTTTTCAGAATTTTCAGATTTAAAAAAATATTTTTTATCAACATTTCTATGAAGCCGCTTAAAACCCAAACAAACATTTTGTATACCTAAACACTTGCTAAAGGACGGTTAAATGTTCCTACAGCATTGGGTCACATGTTGATGCCGTGGTGTATCCTCCCATGTCCTGACTATAAGACACCAATAAGCGGCAATTGCTTTGATCTGATCGTCCAAGACGTGGGAATATGTGGTGTAAAGTGCTGTATATTGCTGACTTGTTTTATTTACATGGCAATATACGACCTGGAAATATAATTATTTCAGCCTTTTTCGGTGCTTTAAAATTATTTTTTTTGACTTTTTTGTATTTTTAGTTAGGATCAGTAGTCTATATAGCTTCATATAAATTAAATTTTGAAAATCGACAACATTGAAATTGTCTCATCTCATGGGTTCCCTTTAACCCTTACAGCGCTACATTATTTTTGTATAAACCATACAATTTAAAATTCTCAAAAATGATATAGTTAGCTCTTTCCGATTCATTTGAATACCTATGTAATAGGTCTACGGCCATTAGAAATATTTTATTTCTATCATTGCATTGAAATTTCTCTTAAGAGTGCTATTTGGTCAAATTCTAACATAACACCATACCAGCCTCTGGTATCGACAGCTACTAGAGTAAAATAAGCAACACTGCTCAGGTACTGCCTTTTGGCTCTGCACGGTAGTGCTGTCGTTTGCCTTTGTTGGGTAGTACATGTGGATAAGTTACGACTGAACCCAAACAAAACATGGCACGGACTACACAGTCACTCCTGGTGATTATAGAGTAAGCAAGCCTCATATCACATAAAGGGTGTAGTCATCCCCATGATGGTGCTACACCATCTGTGGTCATTGTTGGCCAGACTTGGCACAATGTTTTGTAAGATAACAGAATCACTATAAGATCGATATTTGTGAATAATCGGGAGAAAGATGTAACCAGCACTCGCAAATAATATATTTGCCTGATTAGAGTTAAAGCAGCCCCTTGGGATGACATCAATTTTCGTTTTTACTTTAGTAATGAAGTAGTGTATCCCCAAGATCATAATTTTTTTTTTTTCAGGATTTTTAGATTTAAAAAAATATTTTTTATCAACATTTCTATGAAACCGCTTAAAACCCAAACAAACTTTTTGTACACCTAAACACTTGCTAAAGGACGGTTAAATGTTCCTACAGCATAAGGCCACATGGTGATGCCGTCGGCCCAGCGTTGGGCAGACAATCAGTGTTGCAGGTGTATCACCTCATGTCCTGGCTATAAGACACCAATCAGACACCAATTAGCGGCGATTGCTTTGATGTCCTTGTCCAAGACGTGGGAATATGTGGTGTAAAGTTCTGTATATTGCTGACTTGTTTTGTTTACATGGCAATATACGACCTGGGAATATAACTATTTCACTCTTTTTCGGTGCTTTAAAATTGTTTTTTTGACTTTTTTGTATTTTTAGTTCAAATCAGTAGGCTATATAGCTTCATATAAGTTAAATTTTCAAAATTGACAACATTGAAAATGTCTCATCCCAAGGGGTCCCTTTAATATAATATTAGTTTAGAGTGGTGGGCAAGATAAAACATATATATATATATATATTTCTTATTAATGAAACTGGTGTTATGCACATGAATGTTCTCTGGTTCCCTGATGGATCGCTGGATATGACGCTGTTGGCCTTACCGCGGGGGTTTTCTCAAAACATTTGAAAGCCCGAGACACCTATATATATCATTACGTATTACTGGGTGGTGGGTTCCATGCCAGTACGCATCACACTTGGCTTGTGGAGATAAAAAAATATAATTACCAGTCTCCTATGTCCGAAAACTTAAAAATCTGCAACCTATATTAGGCCTATCCAAAATAAAATCTTAAGGGGCTGTGTTGAATTTGTTGACCGTAGCGTTATTAGAAATATATCAATCAATCACATCGTCACATTTGTATTAACCCTTACAGCGCGGGGATCGACTTTAGCCGTCAGAATCTGACGTCTGTAGACGTCAGATTCTGACGACTAAAGTCGATCCCCGCACTGTAAGAGTAGAAATATTTGTATTGGCCGTAGACCCATAACATAGGTATTCAAATGAATCAGAGAGAGCTAACTAAGACATTTATGTTGATTTCAAATAGAAAAAACCCTTTTGGTTGCGATGTTTTTATTAAAATTAATTCAGCGCTTTAAGGATAAAGGGTCGTATCTGACACTTTGTGATGTGGCAGATGCGTCTCTTTATTGCCATCTCCAACGGGACAATAAGATCTGCTACATGATATATTATGTCCTTAGAAAACACATTGTAATATTATGTTCTATGGATGAACATACACACCATCCTAGATGGTGATTATTTAACAATAATCATTATAAATGTATTATTTTTCAAAGGAGAGATGCACATGCTATTACATACCAAGCTTAGTAAATAGGTCGTCTATGTTCTTCAGGGCAGATGGTATCTTTGCTTCGTCCTCCAACATCACCTCAACTTCTCCAACTTGAAAATCAAAGTCTGTGGAATCCAGATCAACACGGATCTGATCAATGATATAGGACTTCCTCTTGGTGGTGATGGTGGCCACAGCCTCACACTCTAGACCCTCTAACAACTTGGCGATACTTGTGAGCGACGTGTGTTCCATGCCTTGGTCAGATACACTTTGATTATCATTGGTTGTACTTGGTTTAGTTTGAATAAAGTCCTTTTTGTTATTTGCATCATTATAGACACTCACCAGAATCTTGATGATTTCTGCCTCATCCTCAGTTTCTTTATACTGAGCGGTTTTTCCATCTTGTGTTCTGCGTTCTGGAGGGTACTTAAGTTGCCACTGAGAGTTTCTCTGCCTGAGCCAGTGATCAGTCAACGTGAAAGTACAATTGACATTATCATAGTAACTGTCTGTTTGGGTTTGTGTGCTGATCAACGTGGCTCCAAGCTCCTTCAACCTGGTGTCAACACCATCAGGAAGATGGAACCGCCTTTCTATTTCAATTGTTTTATTGGTGTGTGAAGAACATTCCACAGGACCTGATGTATTAACACCACCTGAGGTACTCATCATAAATCGTTGTGTGGGATGAAGTGTTGAAAGAATTGAAAAATTTACTTGTGAAGCCTTCAGCCTTGCAGAAGGGACAGGATATGTTACTTTCCAAGTAAGGGATTTACCACGTAAGTTAGAATCAGATAAAGCTCTGGTGGGGTGGGTGAATGCATCTTTTCTCTTTAGAGCGTGGCATTTTTGTCTCAGAATCAGACCATATATTCCTTTGAGCAAAGCCGGGTAACGATACCAGTGAGCTAGCCTGGTTAGTAGTATCACACGAGATAAACTTGTAATGGTCATCACTGAAACATATATATATATATTACATAATATTGTGGAAATGTGAGATCATCAAGTAAAGTACACGTATGTCTATAATAAACTCACCTAAAACTTGAGAATCTCATTGAAATGATAGTGATGATTTTATTGGATCAAATTAGGTAAAATAATTTGATCAGTTACAGAGATGAATAATAATCATCAAGACAAGACATCACTTGAACTCGAGCGAATTCAAAATGTCAGAGAAACTCGTAAAGCGCTAAAATAAATAATTTAAATCTTCACGCATTTGAAGTTGTGTCTCGCTACCGCGACCCAAAACTTTAAGTGGGTGAAACATACTCGTATTTGCTCAATCTGAGACCAAACACTTTCAAATCTTGATGTTAAAACTATAAATATTCATTTCATTCCCTATAACCTGCGATAAAGGCTAATTAAAAACGATACGACAACAGTCAAACGTAACGATTAACGACTAGTAACGATTACCACATAGTATTGACCTTTACAGCGCGGACATAGACTTTAGTCGTCAGAATCTGACGTCTGCAGACGTCAGATTATGACGACTAAAGTCTATACCCGCACTGTAAAAGTAAAAATATTTCTAATGGCCGTAGAACCATAAAACAGATATTCAAATGAATCAGAAAGAGCTAACTAAGACATTTATGATGATTTCAAATTGAAAAAACCTCATTTGTTTGAAATGTTTTCTTTTACAAATTAATCCCGCGCTTTAAGGGTTAATGGGTAATCAGAGTGTTAGCCATCCACCTGACGTGGCCACATCAGGTGTTGTGTGGTGACCTCATTGCGTACAGTTGAAGGACTACCAGCCAGAAAAGGACCATTGCCATAATTGGTTCAGAGTTGGGCCACCATTGTGAGGGGTTGTCGGAGATGGGAGATATTACAAGCGCTTACATGAGATCCAGACAAACATGTGACACTACAGGGATGCCATACCGGGAGACAGTGGCACGGAGGCAGTCCAGACCAGAACAAGGCAGCGAGGCCAGAGAAGGGTGGGACGAGCAATGAGTGGAGAAATTGATGGTGGTGACAGCGGCTGTCTGCCCCCTTCTGCACCCCCTGTCTCCGCAGTCTCCACCCCGGGGCCAAGCTGGCACCCCAGGGCCACCCCGGGCCCCCACCCGCTCCTACCGCACTTTTGTGCCGGGGCCCAACCCTGTGGAATTAATGTGGCCAAGCCTGGTCGTTTGTCATCCCTCGCCCTGCTCCCAGATAATCAATGTCTTCGCAGCCACAACAGCCCAATACCCATCAATTATGTTTTCCCATGACCGATCAAGTTATTTTCCACAAGCAATCTTATATAACTGCATTTCATATCACACTTATTAGAAATTCCACTGGATTATCAAAAAACAAATGGATGGGGCGTCGGCATTGGGAGCTGCAGGATGACCTGTCCTCCAGTCTTGGGGGCACTTCTTTGCCAAATGCAATCAAAGTTGCCGGGTAATAAGCAGGGGAGTGTCATCCATTTTGGCTGGCTATTTGCAAAGCTAGGGAGGCCTGTTTGGCCCGGGATGGCAATGGGGGCAGCCCCCTCTGTGAACCGGTGCCTTCTCTAGACAAACACTGTTGAGCCTCCACAGAGAAGCCCCCGCAGTCAGCCAGAATCAGTGAGGCAGCAAGACAAGCACTGCAATGCAGGCCAAAGCAATGTCTCCTTCTCCTCATTTTGACAGTGGCCTCTCTTATGATTAGCTTTCTTTGTAGTCCCCAGGTCATTAATATATACGATTCCATTTCCTTTTCCAGAAATGATTAAAGTCTTAAGAAAAGAGGAAAAATAAATGGGGGACAAATTGATCAATGTCCACTTGACTCGACATTGACGCATGTCATCCTTTTACAGTAAATAGAATTAGCAATGAGCAGCTTGGTGCAAATACTTCTTAACCTAAAAAGTTCACGAGCCCTTAGTCTACAGGCAAAAACATAACATACTGTTTAAACTACAACATATACTGCTTAGCTTATTAATGTCGCTTTTAAATGGGTGATACTGTCTTCAGTGACAATGTCTCAGGTACAGTTACTTTTGCTTACGATGACCTCGAGATATTGATCTCGAGTCATTTTTCATTAAACTGAAAATAACATGGCACTGCCATTTTAGGAAAGGGAATGGACAAACACATACTCAGTGAGTGAATCAAATTTAAACAGCCTCAGCCGTAGAGCTAAAATGTTATAAGACCTATTTACGAGAGGGGTAACTCTAAATCTGATTACGTGAATTGTAAATTGAAGTTTTATATTTACACCTCCATATTAGGCCTACCTGTATAACACAATGCTTATTTACACATTCGTAAATTTGATAGACAGCTCAGGATCCTTGATTTAATCTGGTTGGTGGAACAAATAAAATAATATTTATTAACCCTTTGGCTGCTCATCACGACTATTGTCGTTTTAACCTGTTTTATTAGTCGACCAAATCACTGTTGTTGTGAATGAAATGTTTGTCTCAACATCAAGCTTTGCAAATGTTTGGTCACAAATTAAACAAATAGGAGTAATTATCAACCACGTGAGGTTGTGGGTCGCGGTAGCGAGACACAACCTCAAGTGGTTGAAAATTTAAATAGATTCACTTAGCAGGATAAGGGTTAAATAGAATAATCCAGCTCACATATATATTTAGCTCTATAATAGCGGTGTACACCTGGCTGTATACGAGAACAGAAAAAGAATCTAACTCCAATTTTAAACTGATGATTTACCACCGGAAGTGCGAGATGCCACGATGAAGATTACAGATGGGCCTCCGTGCACATGAGCGTTAAAACATGCACACCTCGGGTAAGATTTCACGAGGAAATCAAATGGTGCTGTTGAATTGTTGTTTTTATTTTTCATCCATTTAACCTTTAAGCCGCTGAAATATTTTTATGTAAACCAAGAGACCAATGGGTTTTTTCAACATAAAATCATCAATGTAAGCAAATGCGAACAAATATTAGGCCTACTATTTATGAAAAATAAGCGGTGTCTCCCCCATGATACCACCTGAGACGGTACAGTATCTAGGCAGGGTCTCTCCCCTCATGTTACCACCTGGGAGGGTACAGTACCCAGCGGTGCCGCCCCATGTTAACATCTAGGCGGTGTCTCCCGTGTTACCACTTAGGAGGGTACAGTATCTAGCCAGTGCCCCCCTCCCCATGTTACCACCTGGAGGGTACAGTATCTAGGCGGTGTCTCCCTATGTTACCACCTGGGAGGGTACTGTATCTAGGCGGTGTCTCCCCATCTTACGACCTGGGAGGGTACAGTATCTAGGCGGTGTCTCCCCATGTTACGACCTGCGAGGGTACAGTATCTAGGCAGTGTCTCCCATGTTACCACCTGGGAGGGTACAGTATCTAGGCAGTGTCTCCCATGTTACCACCTGGGAGGGTACAGTATCTAAGCGGTGTCTCCCATGTTACCACCTGGGAGGGTACAGTATCTAGGCGGTGTCCCCCCCATGTTACCACCTGGGTGGGTTCAGTATCTAGGCAGTGTCTCCCTCATGTTACCACCTGGGAGGGTACAGTATCCAGGCGGTGTCTGGGGTCAGATCCTGAAGCCTTGCCGCTCGTCTGGCATTCTACGCGCGTCAAGCCGGGGCTTAATTAACAGTCTTCTGGCCATCCATCACTGATAACAGCGGGCAATCTAGAAAAATATTTAAATAACCGTACATCACAGGGGCACCTGGCGCGGCCTGATCACACCTAGCACGTTAACATCTGGGTCACGGATCGGATGCCACTGCCGCACAAGTGATCATTCGGGGCATAAATCACCGCACGAGCTTACAGTGTAGGGATCTTATACGTGTACCCGGCCGAGCATCCGTGCGTCCCGTAATCACTGGATCCCTGCGCTCCTTATATCCACGTGTTCAGCGGCCAGGTAAAGATCCGTATGAACGATGTGCCGCCGCGCAAAGGCAAACAGCAGTAACTGCTTACTTGAAAAGTAAGCAGTTACTGCTGTTTGGCTTTGTTGTAGATGAGTTGACTCTACTGCCATACAAAGACAAACAGCAGTAACTGCTAACTCTTCAAGTCAGCAGTTACTGCTGTTTGTCTTTCTACAGCAGTTTATCTACGTGGTTGGCTCAGGTGATCTGACTGAGGTCAGTGGATTTCTGGATCTGATAAACGGATCTGTGAATTAAATCTGTGAATTACGTCACTGCTCAGCAAAAACGATATATTGACCCAAAGCTGGGCGAATGTTGGGCCGACGTCGGAGACGGCGGGTTAACTTTCACCCAGCATTGGGTCAATGTGTCGTGTTTGCTGGGCATGAGCAACAGCCTGAGACAGAGTTCAGCCAATGTTCAATATGTCACTGGGTTTCCAAGCATCACGAGAAATTGACTCAGCTCCGTTTTGATGTTAGGCCAACGTCGTAGTCCAACATTAAACCAGAATTGGGTCAACGTCTCTTGTTTACTGGGTTTAACATAATTCAATATCTAAATCAATCATTAAAGGCCATTGTGTACATTATTGTAGTAAAGCGCACGAAAAGATGTCTTGTTATTAGAAAAGAGTATAGACATTGTCCTGGCATTAGGTTTCTGTTTTTGTCTAAATATTACAGATGGGGAGTCTAAAAAGTAACAAATATAATCCCAGCTCTCATCGGACGATCAATCATTTATTCAATCAATCAATCAATCAATCAATCAATCAATCAATCAATCAATCAATCAATCAATCAATCAATCAATCAATCAATCAATCAATCAATCAATCAATCAATCAATCAATCAATCAATCAATCAATCAATCAATCAATCAATCAATCAATCAATCAATCAATCAATCAATCAATCAATCAATCAATCAATCAATCAATCAATCAATCAATCAATCAATCAATCAATCAATCAATCAAATAATCAATCAATCAATCAATCAATCAATCAATCAATGAATCAATCAATCAATCAATCAATCAATCAATCAATCAATCAATCAATCAATCAATCAATCAATCAATCATGGGAAAACGCATATGGAGGTACAAATAGAAATATGGGAACATCATCAAGGAGGTTACACTCATTCATATATCAGCAGTGTCACCTGTCCGTGAGCTGAGTGAGACGGGTGGCTTCCAGAGGTGTAACCATAGTGATATATTATCATACATGGGAATATCACTATTGAGGCATAACCATACGAACATGACCACAGAAGAATAGCTCTGGTAACATCAAACATCACCGTGAAAGCATAACCATGGGAGATAAAAATGATTCGGGCTTTAGGCCACCTTTGTGCATATATAGGCTAAACTGGGCCAGGAGAACCTCCTGAGGATGGTGAGATGATTGAGATGACACTGTCCTCCAGACACAGGATTCAAAATTCGAGCCCTGGCGGTCTGAGGCCGAGCACGCTATTTCTCGGTCACGGAGGCTCCCCACAATACTGACTTTCACACGTGGATAAGGAAGAAACATTTTTGTTTCTTTCAAACCGCCGAGACCGGAAACCAAACCCCGAACTCTGGCGTGAAAGGCAGCGGTGCTAACCACCACCCTAGGGCCCCCGCCCCACCATGGGAGATATCACCATGAAAACATCACCGTGGAATGTAAGTATGTATTAGAATGGGAGAATTGCCGTGGATATATAACCATGGAAACATTACCATGAAGGTATAACCATGAGAATATCATCATGGAGGTATAACCATAAGAACACCACCATGGATATATAACCTTGGGAGCAATACCATGGAGGTATGACCATGTGAATGTTATCATGGATATATAATACCCATAGGGACATCACTATAGATATATTACCATGGAAACATTAACACGGAGGCATGACCGTGGGAACATTACCATGGAGATAGCACTATGTAAACATCAGTATAGATATATAACCATGGGAACATTACAATGGAGATAAAAATATGGGAACATCACCAGGGAGTAAATCCATGGGAATATTACCATAGAGATAAAATTATGAGAACATCACCAGGGAAGTAAATCCTTGGTAACATTACCATGGAGATAAAACCATGGGAACATCACCACAGAGGTAAATCCATGAGAACATTACTGTGGCGATAAAACCATGAGCAATTCCCCAGGGATGTAAATTCATGGTAACATTACCATGGAGATAAAATCATGGGAACATCACCAGGGAGGTAAGTCCATGGGGACATAACCATGGAGATAAAACCAGGAAGGTAAATCCATGGGAACATTACCATGGAGATAAAACCATGGGAATATCACCAGGTAGGTAAATCCATAAGAATATTACCATGGAGATATAGCCATGGGAACATCACCAGGTAGGTAAATCCATAAGAGCATTACCATGGAGATATAGTCATGGGAACATCACCGTGGATGTATTTATATATAACCGGATGGATGTATGCACGGAACTGCAAAGCTATTGTGAAAGATAAGGTTTATTGTATTAGCGACTATCCTATCTCATCGGAACCCAAATCCGGATAAATATTTTACCAACCTCTTTAACCCTTCCAGGCCGGGGTGCATGCCAGGATCCAGATATACTGGTGTAGGAGTTCTATTTCTCGTCATTTGAAGCTGGAATTGCTAACGCAATTTCCAGCTTCAAATGACGAAAAATACATAATTGTAGTATATATTTGACGAAAATTTGTGTCATTTTATGGTTACGTTCATTGACGAATGACGACGGAAATTTCCGGCATGTATGGTAGTGAAAAGGTTAAAACATCTGATACAGTAAAATTAGAAAACCTGGCCGTATTTATCAGACACGCTATGGCACTAAGAAAGAAAGACTATAAAAACTAAAAAAAACGGTTTTTATCCTCTCTTGTAGTGATCCATACACATAGACGTCAGCCACACCACGCATTAATATGTGTCTATATATATATAACGTGATATAACCGTGGGAACATTACAATGAAGGTATAACCTTGGAAATATTACAATGGAGGCATAGCCATGGTAACATCACAATAGATGTATTATCATTGGAACATCACCATGAAGGTATAACCATGGGAACAGTACCATGGAGATAATTATAACCATGGGAACATTACTATGGAAGTATAACCGTGGGAACATCACAATCGAGGTATAACCATGGGAACATCACAATGGATATATAACCATAGTTGCATCACCATGGAGATAGAACCTTGGGAACATCACCATGGTGATACAACGATGGGACATCACAAGATATAATTACCATAATAATAATGTAATAGGCAAAGTATAGTAATGTCATGACATTTGGGTTTAGAGGGGCGCAACACTCACAGACCCATAGCAACCAAAAAAAGCGCCAGTTTTAATTGCACCCCTGCCATATGCACCACATTACATGGCATATTTTGTATAACATTAATTCAGTAAAAAATAAAGGAGGTTCTGATGTGGAAATTACGCTAGCAATTCAAAGCTAAACTTGAAAGAAAATAAGATGGAATAGTTAGAGGCTATCAAGGTTACAACGATGATCGGTTTAGCCCTAACCTAAGCGCGGGGATAGACTTAAGTCGTCAGAATCTGACGTCTATAGACGTCAGATTCTGACAACTAAAGTCGATCCCCGCGCTGTAAACAGTCGTCAGATTATGACGACTAAAGTCGATCCCCGCCCTGTAAGAGTAAAAATATTTCTAATGGTCGTAGACCCATACATAGGTATTCAAATGAATCGGAAAGACCTGAATAAGACATTCATGAAGATTCCAAACTGAAAAAAACCTTTGGCCTCCAAGGTTTTCGTAAAAAAATCAGCGCTTCAAGCGCTGATCACGACTATAGTAGTTTTTAATACGTTTTATTAGCGGGTTAAATCGCAGCTATTGCAAATGTTTGGTCTCCAATTAAACAAATACATGTAGGAGTAATTTTCATCCACTACTGCGACTCCCAACTTCAAGTGGGTGGACATTTAACTGACATAACTTAGCGGTTTAATATAAACCGTGAGAGGTTTGAAATTAGGCAAAATTATAAAATTATAGCCCGATTCTGTATGCCTTTGTCACTGAACGTGCTTAAAAGTTATGTGCGTTAAAACTTATCTGGAACCTATAATATAAATCACATTTAAAGTGGTCGCTTGCTAAATTAAAGATACTAATATTTTGTCCCTCAATGACAATGTATGTAGTTTAGCACAGGTCGTCAGAATTAACACTTTCAGCGCGGGGATCGGCTTTATACGTCAGAATCTGACGTCTGCAGACGTCAGATTGTGACGTATAAAGACGGTCCCCGCAATGTACGAATTAAAACAATTATAATGGCCGTAACAGCCATAACATAGACAAATGAACCGGAAAGAGCTAACTAAGACAAAATAATTATTTCAATTTGAAAAAAACCCTTTGGTCTTCATGGTTTACATAAAAATAATTCAGCCCTGTAAGGGTTAAAGGGTGCAATAAACAAGACTATTCTGTTGATTACAGGAGAGGGATTACGGACCCTAGGGATTGCTCCATCCCGTCACTGGGGTCCGCAGATCCCTATAGAGGGGCAGACAAGGCGAGCGCTTAATTTGGGGATAATAATCCTTACATGTCTCAGTACCCAAGTCTATATGACAGTTTTCTGAGAAATCATACTGTGTGACGTTTTTGTGTTTTATACTTTGGATGTTTGCTGACGTCACATATCATATGATCGTGTGCGCTCGAATAATAATAATTTATAATGCAATGTAAGATCGGATAGATCTATAACTAGAATATTAAAAAAGACAAATAACAAATCGATGCAAGCATAATAATAAACTGAAAACTAAATTTATTTAACCCTACTGATTTCAAACTTTTAAAACATAGGCCTACTCTCAACTCTGGATATAACAGCTTTCAACTATCAGACTATAGGTCGTCTACCGCATTTATATTAACAAGAAAAAGAATATCCAAGAAATAAAATGAAATAAAATGAATGGGGTTTTAGGCCACTTTTGTGCACATATAGGTTAAACTGGGCCAGAAGAACCTCCTGAGGATGGTGAGATGAATGAGACGACACTGCCCTCCAGACACAGGATTCGAAATTCGAGCCCTGGCGATCTGAGGGCGAGCACGCTACCTCTCGGCCACGGAGATTCCCGACAATATTGAATCATTACGAGTAAAACTTGAAGGCCAGAGTGGGGTTCAAACTCGCGATCTCCGACTTTCCAAGCAGGTAGCTTCAACCACTTCACCAGGGCCCCCGGCCCGCCCTATCCAAGAAGAAGAATGTCCAAGGAATATCCAAGGCTTTAATCCAATGTTGGTTTTAAATTGTCCAGCGTCTGCCCAGCATTTATTGAAAATTCGATCAGCTCCTTGTGTTTACCAATGCTGATTTAATGTTGGGCCAACGTGGCATGTTTATTAGTATCTAGGCCTATTGACTATGAAAAATGATTATAATAACAGACACATATTAGTAGATTTTTAATGATAGATTAAGATTATAGTCTACGGAAGGCAGATGGTTAAGAATCCAGTGATTTAAGGTGAAGGATAGATAACCGACTAATACGCGAGACGTTGACACAATGTTGTCTCAATGTTGGTCCACCGTTTGCGACGCTAGCCCAACATTGAGACAACACTGGGTCAACGTCTCGCGTTTGCTGGATAACTCCTCCTGAACTGCTCACCCCGGTGCCATAGCGGAGTCCCAGATAAGCCTCGTGGTCAGGAGGGTCCGAGGATCAGGATCGGAGACTCCACCCCTCCCCCCGCCTGACCACTGGTCAGTGGAGACCGGGATCCTAGCGGGGAGATATGGACTGTCGTGCTGACGATCAGGAGATGCTGGTCCCGGCGCTAGGAGGCAGGGGGGTCCACGGATCCCGGCGCTGGGGGGCAGGGGGTCCACGGTCCGCAGGGGAGCTGATCTGGATCAGGCAGGAATGTAGTTGTCAGGACAATGAACCGGCACCAGGATTAACTGGATCAATCACATTTTTACTGATCTTTTTCTAGTTGATTCCCAATTAAAGATAAATACCCATCTTATGACGTCACAAGTAAAAAATCCCTAGTAATTAAAACTTACCAATACTGATCAATAAATCGTAGGCTTCTGATCTAGACCAATCAGAAGCCTAAGATTTATCGTAACTTGTACGAGAATACGGACCCAAAAGATATCAAAGTGAAATAGGCCTACTCGTTATTTTCATGAAATACATTGTCGTTTACGAAATTCGAACATTCAATATCCAATTACAGTCCGATTATTTTGCTGACGACACGACAGGAAGTCATTTATGAAAATTGATCAATTTAATTTTTAACCTAGCCCTAGGTCTTAGGAGAAATCACAACACCATAGTGTTATAATAGCTACAATAAAAATATGCTTAAACCAGATCTTATATAGTGTATGCAGGAAAACAAAATTAGTTTTCTTCCACACAACGTAATAGGACTAATTCGTCCCCTTGAATATGAAAGGGTGTATCTGCCACTTTACAAAGTAGCAGATACACCCTTTCATATTCAAGGGGACGAATTAGTGAAGTATCTGAAATAAGAGAACACTAGAAAATGAGATTCGCCATTATGACGCCGGTCATAACTTAAAGTGAATGGAAGTTGCTTGCGTTTAT